>OU342744.1:112272562-112452498 GCA_910589775.1 Avena eriantha
GGGGCCAAGATCTGAGCCGCCGCCACCTTAGATCCCATGGTGCGGGAGGAAGTCCACCGCCGCCGCATGACCTTTGCCTGGTGATGATGCTGACAACGGCGGAGGGGGAGGACAGGCGGGAGGGCGAGGAGTGTGCGGTGGAGGCCCCCTAGTGCGGCCTGGCGGCGGCCACACGCAGTCGAGAGGGTTGATACATGTGCACTTATGATTATAAAATGGAACCACTCTACCTTTCGATATCTTATTTGCGGGGGACGAGGATTATATTCCCTCTTGATAAAGATTCAAATTTCTTTAAATAAAATCTCGCATTCTGTTTCAAATAACTTGGAGACAACTACTCCCTCCGTTTAGAAATATAAGACGTTTTAGTGTTGTGAATCGAATGTATCTAGACGTTTTTTAGTGTATAGGTTAGTAGAGGTTTGGAGTGAACCTATACACTAACCTATACACTAAAAAACGTCTAGATATATTCATTTCACAAAGTTAAAATGTCCTATATATTTTGAGAACCAAGTGCTGGCTTGGTGGCAAGGCTAACGAGTGCGCAGCCAGTCCAACCGGGTTCGAGTCCCCAAGGGGACGAATTAAACGGGGTTTTATCCCCCCAGGGGTCAACGTTTTAAAATGTCCTATATTTCGGAACGGAGGGAGTACGTAAGTATCCTATTATGCCCTTCTCCACTCTAGCTAGAGAGGACACAATGCATCACCATCTCGATCATGCGCTCATGTCTCTACTGATCAATAACACCCATCCTCTTCCCTACCAAGCCGGCCTGCCCCCCGGCGCAAAACCACCACAGCCGCAACGCAACCGCTTCATTACTTCCAAGACGCAGCTCCTCGAGGCGGATCACAAGCTCAACCTTATCATTGTCCTTCCTATGGACTATGCTAGAGAACTTTGAGGTTCTACCTATAGAACAAGCGCACTATGCTAGCTAGAGAACTTTGAGGTTCTAGCTAGAGAACTTCTATCGACGCGCGCGGTGAGACGCACTTGGCTTCTTGTCCTACGCTCCTACTACTTGAAGACGTGATGGGCTCGCGGTCGGGGGGTACGTCCTCTTGTCTCTCAAGTCACAACACACAACCTATGCCCTCTCTTTTCGCTAGCTGCGGCTCTACGTGCGCCCTCCACCGTTCCACATGCAGAGTGCAGCTTTTTTGCCCAAACTATATATACTAGACGCTCGCCCATTGTTCAGAAGCTGCTTCAGTTCACTCGCCAAAGATGCATTCCTTGACTCTGCTGCCGATTTAGTTATGCACAATAAAAGGATATGATGGCTTTTACAGTTCCTTAATATTGTGAGTGCATATTTTACAGACGAAAAAGATATTCGATGTACAAAGTTAATTTCATAAATGTAAGCCACTCTGGACATCCACATAATATTCAGGGTAAATTTTTTACCACAAATTTATATACAAAAATACCGAGTCAATTCCACTTATTACCATTGCTTATGATTCGGTGATTGTGTCTACCAAATTAAATTTGCGTGCCACATTTTATCCCCAAAAACTAGTCACTTCGCCCCTGGTTTGGCAGCCTAACCCCATCTATCAGGGTGGCCTAAAAGTTGAGTTGGACAACAAAATGACATTTGATATAGTTTTACGTTTTCTCCCAAACCGCTCGACACAATCCACCTACTTGCACCCTCAAAACGCATCCATCTAATCCTCAGTTAGTATTTCTACCAAATCCCTCATTTCTCTCTATTATCTCTTTTGCTCGGGACTAAATAGGGTTAGAGATTTCGTGGTGACAATGGCGTGGAGAAGCGGTGACTAGCTAGGTTTGCAAGACCTAGGGATCTGGTCTGGACAAGCAACGGAGGAGCGGGAAGAAGTTTGTGGGCGTGGATAGGGTTGCAAGCGAGGTCCCGTGAAAGTTCGCTTATAGTTCATATGTAGAAAACCCTCAAATAGGCTAGAAGCGGGACTTTCACAGGACACGCGCTTGCAACACTAGGCATGGGTGAGGTGGGGAAAGGGTCGCCTATAACAGATGAGAAGAAACTACCGAGATCAAATATGTTTTCTTACTCTGCCTTAGCATCTATATTGCTCTGATGTTTGTCAGACTGTGAGAACTGGGGGTAAATGTTAATGGAGAACAACGTAACCTATTTTTCCAAGTTGAGGGCACCATAAGTTAGCAAGTGTTTTATGTCCCAACATGAGTGACAATTAGCAACATGTTTTGTAATATATATCTGAGGTTCTCAGTGTGTTGGTTGCTTGTTTGTTTTGTATATTTCCTTCTTTAGACTGTGTGCACCTCTTCGGGTGCAAAGACCGAGAGATTAACTCTCTTCTATTTTCTAAAGAAATAGTATTAAAGCTGAAGCTGAAATCTGTCCACACTAGTTTCTCGGAGAAGTAGACATCTTCACCAAGAAACCTATAAGGTTGGCCATCCGAAAGGGTGCATCGATTTTCCTACAAGGTAGAGCGTGGACAACAGTAGTGTATCACGTGTCACTTAGTTTAGGGCCTCTTTGGATTGCAAGATTAGAAACGTAGGAAAAACATAGCATTCTGACAGATTTTCAGTGTAAAACAGAGGATTGCAAAACATAGCAAAACTGCAGAAATTATCGTTTGGATGGAAAACAGAAAAAGGTGCTTCCGTTCTATATGATCGAGCCATAAAAAGTATTGGACTATACGCTTAAAATTCCTGCAAAATCGAGACATTGCAATCCAACTCATTGGAATATTCTTAAAGCAATTCGCACTACAGGAATGGATGAATACGCCGACGGCCAAACATCGGGGCCGTCGGCGTAGACCGTGACCAGGCCAGCCCCTCCAAACAGCCGTCGGCGTAGAAATGCCCTCGGCGTATCCTATGCTACGCTGACGGCTGCTCTCGGCGTAGCTATTTTTTCCTTTTATCTCATTAAACTTTGAAAAATCATAACTAAATCATTCTAATTCGGAAAAATACAAATAATATATCAAAATTTGCAAAAAAAATAAGATCTATCTATCTACACTCAAATATTACATATTTGTAAAAAAATTGAAACATAAAATATTATATATAGTTTAAAACGGACATAAGAAATTCAAAAACGATCCAACCAATGTGAAACCTTCACGTGGTGTCATATTATGTGACATAGTTATAAGGAAAAATATCAAACCTGCTATATTGATTATGTCTAAAAAAATCCTTCACAAAATGACCTATCTCATTCGAGGTTTCTTGGCTTTCAGGTCAAATGGCCAATGTTATGGCTAGAATCAATGCATAGTTTGTGATAATTTGCCCATATTGTGCATACATATGCATCATGGGATGTCGAACAATGTTGCAGGAGGAAGTTTTCATTTTCGTCACACCAAAAAGCCATTTTCCATTTTTCGAGCACAAAAATGGGGGAGTTTTGTGAAGCAACCACCAAATGGCTAATTCAAAATGCTACCACCACATTTTACAAAAATACTAGACCACCTTATATGGACAATGTCTCAACAGGGGGATCTGAAACCTTTCCGTCCACCCCTGGTGAAAAAGATAAATTCCTGCCGAATCGGTAGGAAGTGGGTCAGATATGAACTACAGGTACATGATCCGATGCTCATGTTTTTTTACAAAAATCATTTTTAGGTTCACAATATGCTATTTTATCAAAGATCCAAAGCAAGTTTAGTGAGGATCGGCCACGAGCTAAGAATCTTCATGCCCGTCGTTCGAGAAAGTTTGACGATAGTTTAAAACGGGCATAAAAAATTCAAAAACGATCCAAACAATGCGAAACCTTCGCGTGGTGTCATATTATGTGATATAGTTACAAGGAAAAATATCAAACCTGCTATATTGATTATGTCTGAAAAAATCCTTCACAAAATGACCTATCTCATTCGAGGTTTCTTGGCTTTCGGATCAAATGACCAATGTTATGGCTAGAATCAAGGCATAGTTTGTGATAATGTGCCCATATTGTGCATACATGTGTATCATGGGATGTTGAACAATGTTGCAGGAGGAAGTTTTCATTTTCGTCGCACCAAAAAGGCATTTTCCATTTTCCGAGCACAAAAATGGGGGAGTTTTGTGAAGCAACCACCAAATGGCTAATTCAAAAACGGGGGGTTTGTGATAAATTGATATGGATATCATATTTAGATTCCTTTTATTTTTCTGATCAATTTAGACATATTATTTATCAAATTCCGATTTACGGATTTAAAGATATTAATTATTCCATATTAAATAGAAAATACAAAAAAGTAAAATTATTATATTTTTATTGGAATCAGTAATATTTTTACTTATTCATTGTTGTTTACTTAAATAAGTGTTTGTAGTTTCAAAAAATAAAAACATGTGACATAATGATATCAGAGTTAATAAGATTGATATCATATTATTGATAACTAGGTACAAATTGCTTTGCGGAAGCTGATTCGGAAGGAACTGAGAAGTTAAGCGTGTTGGAGTTGGAGTAGTGCTAGGATGGGTGACCGAGTGGGAAGTTTATTCAAGACTGCAATTTGATCAAAGATTAATATAATTAGTGTTAAAAATATTCCAGGTCAGAGATTAACGATTCAAACAATTCAAAGATTTAAAAAAGTTGAGAAAAAAATAAAAAAAATTATTATTTTTTGGTTTTTTATAACCTGCCGTTATTATGCCGAGAACGCCGATGGGCAAAAGTGCCTCCGCCGAGGGAGAGCTTTGCCGAGGAGCATACGCCGACGGCTTTTTGTGATTCAAAGACAATCCGTACGTGTGAAACAGTCCTACCGATTGGAATCCTACGAAAGCCATGTGAAACTCATGCAGACCTAAAACCTCGACTAGGTCCATAGCCTCACCACCGTTTTCACGATTTCCGTCTCTAGAAAGTAGAAAGCGTTGCGTGCATCGGGTCACTTCTTTTCGGTCCTTTTGACAATCACAACCAACCACTGCTCACTTACTTGTCGATAGTACATGCCAACATCAAATTAAGAATGCGTGCGCCACTGGCATGGTCCCCTAGAACAAACACATGGAGCGCGCTCTCTCTCTCTCGTTAAGAGAGATCAACGTGACGGAGACAAAATACATTTTGTCCACACGAGACGCCACCATGATAATCCCCTCGAGCTCTCCGAGTTCGCATCCTAGCTAGTAATCGAACGACGTCGCATCATCTGGTCCTGTCCGTGTCGGTTCGCCGCCTAGCACAGCCTAGCATCATTAGTTTGGAGTTAATGTGCTAGTTCCTACGTCATGTCAATGTCAAGGTCGAAGAGCATTTCCAACGGCTCAACGCATTTCGCACATCGGTCCGTTTGCCGATGGAGGATAGGCCGCCCGGGGTGAGCCAGTTTGCGATGGCCTGTGCCCCTAAATATATTATAGAAAAAGTAGCACAAAACTAAAATAATAATAATAAGTAGTACTAATAATTATACAACTTATAAAAACATGATCCAAGGGAAGTCCAAAATATCCACACACACACAAAAGAACCCAATATTATGGGTGGCCGTAGCTTGGGGGTTCTGGCTGTGTTACTGGTCGAGCGGCGCTGGTCCTACTGCGCACCGCCTACTTCTCAGTGTTGTCGTCGATGACGATGAAGACCAGGGCGGTGGGCGCTGGAGCGAGAGGAGGCACCGGGAGTGCGGGCAGCGCCAGGAGCGCGAGCGGAGCCTGAGCGAGGGCCATCTGGGCCTGTGCGGCCACCCAAGAGTCGTGCAGGGCCTGTCCCATGTCGTCCCATTTCCTCTCATCCTCCAGCTGCGAAGCGAGGATGGCAGGCGCGATCTCCTCCTCCTCCATCAGTGGCTCCGGCTCCTCCACCTTGACGGCCACTGGTCGGGCCACTGCGGCCACACCTCTTTCTCGACGGTGTCTGCGCCCCTGTAGCACGACCAGTCAGGAAGGCCGGGTTGCAGCATGCCGAAGAAGTCGAGGTCGACGTCGTCCTCATCCTCCACGCCAGAGTTCGTGTCGGACTCCTCCTAGTATTCATTGTCGACGTCGTCGAGGTTCTCAAGGTGGGCCTCGATGGCCTCGTACCGCGCCTCGTACTCCGCCTCGAATCATCAGTCCCAGAGGTCAGAGTGGATGGAGTAGGTCAGGTCCCACTACAGATTTGTGGAAGGAAGGCCGGCAACAGCAGATATCGTGTCGGCGAGCGAGCCCCGACATGGGGTTGGCTGACACAGGCACGCGGTCCGGGTTGAGGTGCCACCCCGCCGACAGATGCACGTCCGGCCAGGGGCATGACATGCCTGCCTCGGCGAGCATGCGCGCGGTCACGTTGACGCGCCGCTCGAAGCATGGACACGACGACGCGCGTGCCGGTGGGTGAGGGAGAAGGAGGAGCGCTGGCAGAGACCTTGAAATGGAGTACCGATGGCGGTGGCGGCCGCCGGCGGACGAGAGACCGGCCTCGTGGTCGTTGTGGCCGGGGCGGAACCACCCCTTCCAGCCCTTCGTCATCATGGTCGGCCGGCCGGCGACAGAGCTGTTGTCGGTTGGGAGAGAGTGGCTAGGGTTTTGGGAGCTAGGGTTTTGGGGAGCTAGGGCTTTGATTGCTAGTAGACTTGCGGAGTGTGGAGGATAGGAATAACGCGGTCCCTATCAAAAAGAACGCGCGGCTCTGGTTCCCCTCCGATGAGACACTACCAGGTGGGCCCCGTCAAAGCCTTGACAGGACATGCCCAGATGCTGTAGTTGTCTGTCCCATCGTATTCCCGCGCCAGTTTTGGGCCTGGTTTGCACCGAAATGGACCGCTCCGGGGCGCTCTCTCCATTTGCGGGGTGTCGTTGGGCCGTGGGTTTGTGTCTGGGGTTTGTGTCCGGTAGGACAAATACGGGCATGGGGTCCGTTTGCGGGCTGCCGTTGGAGATGCCCAAAGTGAATGACACACCAAGATGTACTTAAACCCACACCAAGATGTACTTAAACCCGCTTCTGTACGGTTGCTACTGTGTGTGCTTTGCAAAGTCTTTTAACCCTCTCGTGCGTACTGTCCGTCTCATCTTTTTCACCCTGTCCTCGCCCTGGCCACTTACAAAGTGTCTGCTCACACATTGAAGATCCCACATCTTCGGACTTCAGGTTCATATCTTGACTTGCTGGTCGTCCCCTGGGGAACGTTTTATGCTTCTAAGTTTTTTTCTATTCCTTCCGATTCAAATTAATTATTCGAATTTGTCTAGATTCGGATGTATCTAGCACTAAAATATGTCTAGATACATC
Source organism: Avena eriantha (assembly GCA_910589775.1). Lineage (NCBI taxonomy): Eukaryota > Viridiplantae > Streptophyta > Magnoliopsida > Poales > Poaceae > Avena > Avena eriantha. The sequence goes on from OU342744.1 coordinate 112,279,795, forward strand.
CAAATTTACACAAATTTAAGTCAAATAATTTGAATCGGAGGGAGTAACAGTTTACAAGAGCTAAGTTTTACAATGGGAACTGTGAAAACCGCAACATCTCTGTTAGATTTATATGGGTTGCGACCCATGTAGGCAGCCCATAATCTCATGGCCCATCTATAGCAGTTTGAGAGCTCTGTGGGAGCAAAGTTTAGTCCCACATTACTACTTGGGAGAGAGTTGGACGGGGCTTATAAGGTGAGCTGTTTCACTCCCACTAAGTGAGTGAGAAGAGAAGGAGTCCACGCGCGCTCCTCCTCCTCCGCCGCCCGCCTCGCCTCGTACGCACGCGCGTCGTGTTTCGTGAATCGAGTTCGAGTTAGAAACTCATTTTGTGGAAGACTAACAATCCTGTTCTTTCTCAGTCTCTCTCGCTGTGTGTTTCCTCTTGCTGCGCTGCTCTCTAGGCTTCCCCATCCCGGCGGCTGCGTGCATTACTGTCCGGGAGAGCAGGCCTCTGAAACCCCGTCCGTTGAGATCCTACACCGGAAGACGGGCGATAAGGTTTTTGGAGAGCGTCTCGGCGCGACTGCTCGCCTCCTTTCGTGTGTTCTTCTTCAGCAACCGACGACCTCATCAGCACCATGGGCGACATCAACAAGGACCAGGGTGCTGCTACGGTGACGACCTTCCCGGTCAACCTGTACGTGATATTCTTCTCTTTGTATGCACTAGTTTTTGCTAGATTTTTAGATCTATTAGATGTGGTTGTTTGGCTGCATGTGTTTAGATCTGCTAGTGCTTACATAATGTTGATTTCGGTAATTAATCTCATAGAGAAATTGCCTAATCTTCCAACAATCCAAAAACCTTATTTATTTAGGCAATTTTCGTCATCTACCTTTGCTACGTTGCTCAAACCGAGCCCGTTCACGGTGCTAAATTTAAAAGATGGCAAGGAAAAACCCTCTTGTGGCTCACTGTAATGGGCATAGAAAAAGTTGCGGATGGCACTCCCAGAGGTTCGTTTACTCTAGAGGAAGAGAGAGCGTCCAGGGAGGCCACTGTACTTTTTGTGGGATTTGTACTCAGTGTGCTTGGAGACAAGTTGGTTGATGCATATTTGCATATTCGTGATGCCAAGGAACTGTGGGATGCGCTGGACGCTAAGTTCGGTGCTGCCGATGCCGGTGATGAACTGTATGCTATGGAGCAGTTCAATGACTATAAGATGGTTGAAAACCGATCTGTAGTAGAATAGGCTCATGAGCTACATATCATGGCAAAGGAACTCGAACTCCTCAAGTGTGTGCTTCCGGACAAGTTTGTCGCGGGATGCATTGTCGTTAAGCTTCCCCCTGAGTTACTAGGTGGGTTATCGCTCCTCGAGTCACATTTTTAAGGAGGTCAAAGCAAACTAGAACATACGAACAAGGCAAACAGAGCGAGAGAAGCGCAATGTCCTCGGCAGACAACACACATCAAGCCACACATAATGCACTTAGGCAAGCAAACACAGTCAACGTTAGGGACCAAGGAGTTAACTACTCGCGATGTAGAGGAATCCTATTCTTAGGACTACTGACCCTAGATATCGTATTTCTTCAGGTCGGAGTCACTATCTTGCCTATAAATCCTTCGTCGTATCTTGGACGCTTCTTGATAGTGCAACACCTGATGTCTTCTGATTATGAGGATTCCACTGGTAGAGCGATATTTTAGTCTCCTTGTGTTTGCTGGTAGTTGCTTTTCTTCATCTTGTTCTCATTGTCTTCACCAGATTCTAGATCCTAGTTATTTAAAATCCGTAGGTTTGAAGTTTGGACAAGAGTTAGAGAAAACCATTTTCAAAAGCATTTACTTAGAGTAAGAGAAGAAGTAGAACTTATTGAAACTCATTGAGAAACTAGTTTTCGGAAGCCAGGGTTTTCAAAATAAGGTTCCTGTCTAACGACCATGCTAACTAAGGTTCTCCTACAGTCAGGATGGCTCTGATACCAAGCCTGTGGGTCCCCCGGATTAATCCTCCGAGAATCCCTGTTATGCATACAACCACGATCTCATGATCAGTTAGTCGTGGCACATAACAGACAAGTATCAAAGTAAACATCCAATACATAACGAATACTTGTCATACCTTATTTGCCATTATGGCTACATCGATCAATCATCAGCGGAACTTCATTAAGCGTAGAGCCCGAGCCATGCCTTCACCTACAGACAACTGACTGGGAGAACGTCCTAGCTCGCATAGCCGTCAACTTCATCCTCTTCTTGATATCTGACCAAGTAATAGCCAAGGACAATGCCAGTGAGTACTTTGAATGTACTCGCAAACCACCTTAAGGTAACAATAATAACAAGAGGATATGCATTATGGGTGTGGTAGTAGGAGGGCTTCAAGAGAGGTTCTTTTCTCAAATAGTTTCTCTTGGAGATATAGCATCTGCATATCTTTGTTGAAAACTTTTGTAAAACATTTTTGAAAACCTTTTTGAAAAGTTTTGGAAAAACATTAGGATTGGGTCACCCATTTGTTCCTCCTTCCGGTCATCCCATGGCCGAACTCCTTTCTTCCCCTTCCGACCATCCCATGGTCAAAACCTTTCTCCTTTACGACCATCCCATGGTCAACACATTTCCAAAGCCATTTCTTTTCCGAAATCCAAAACCAGCACCGCTCTACAACAACCTTCCCAACCATCCATGACCACGGACACGGCTATTCGAATAGATTTACACTCTGCAGAGGTTGTACACGTTACCCACACCATCCGGGTACACAACCCTGATCTACACCGATCGTGGGTCGAGTAATCGATCAAGACTCTCCGGATGCACACCCCAATATAAGTGCCTACCCTATGAGTGTTGTTCCCCTCAACACTGGGACGTCGGGTACCGAGGACCAACCGGAGCGCTTTTTCCACTTCCCAAGTGAGCGCTTTCAATGAGGGGCTCATAGTAACGTCTGGCTGCCAGCAGACAGTTCGTTCATTCTCCAGGTCGATGTCCCACATGGACCTTTAAGGGAGAAGGCCCAGCCTCCAGGGATCGTGATCCCCTGTAGTAGTTGCGAGGCAGCTTATACCCGAATAGACAAACATCAAATCCATCCTTGTCCCATGCCAGAGTAATGTGGTTGCACAGGTTAATTGTTCTAGCAAAACTGCAAAGAACCGGGTGCGTTTTCGTAAACCTTTTTCCTCCAGCTTTCCTTCATCATTGTATAAAACAAAACCTTTTTCTTTCTCAACATCTCTTGGGAGGTCCCACCTCACCAAGGTTTTATCATAAAACATTTGGTAAAAACTTTGTCGGGGGTCTTCCCATCCTCTAGTTTTGCTTCAGCTAAAACGGGGTCTCCAAAGGGTATGGTGTGATACACCATCTACCATACTAGGGACAAGTAGGTGTCATCCATAGGGTTGTACTTAGTAGTACCAATGAGTACTGGTTTGGAGGAGCCAAGCCACTACCAGATATACAACATCGTATAGTAAAACAATGCAGTTTCCATAAAACAGTAAGTAAAACAGTAGGACAAGACTTATGAGCAAGAAGATGGCTTAACTGAGATCAGTAATATGGCATAAATGTCCCTGGACTTCTTCTTAGAATACCATAATAATAACCATAATAACCATCTTCTTCTGATCTCCGAGATAATCGCAACTATAGTCGTCAGGGAGCACACATGCAAACAAGCAAGAGCAAAGTCAACACAAGGCATACAAGCATCATTACCATACATCAAACAAACATACCATAAATTACTCAAATCAGTAGGTCTTAGGAAGAATGGATTAATAAGATTGGCCTTGTCTTGGAAATATGGAAGAAATCCCTTGGGATTTATAGTCTAGAAACTACCTAAGAGATGGATTTTGGACCAAGACCATATCCTGTATGATCTCATTGTATAAAAATGGTACCATCAGATAGGTATTGATAAAATGAAGCCAGCAAAAGTGGTTTCACTATTTTATCAATCTCCCTTGATTTAATAAGCATTTTCTAGTGATTAAAACTCTAGTTTTAGGAAATAATTCACCAGAAAAGATCTGGAGCTCCAAAAATTATTTCCTTGGATGGTAGGTAGGCCTTGATGTACTTGTTCACTGAGAGTTGGAATCATGTTAAAATAATTAGCAGAATGCCCTCAGGAAATTCACAAAGGCAGTTCTGGAGGGTTTTTGTCTTGTTCACCAGATTTAATCTACAGTAGCTTTTGATAGGAAACCAATGCCACATGGTAGGTATTTTTAATAGCTTTCTGTAGGAATTAGATTCACTCTTTTTGGAGTTGTCAAACTCCTTTAGTGATCTGTCTATTGACATAACACTATACAGAGATAATTAATTCACCAAAGGTTAAACAGAGCCTCAACAAAATTGATCTCCTGGATGTTGGTAGACCTTAGTGTACCACATCACAGAGAGTTGGAATTATGTCAATATCCATTTTTGTTTGACCTGGAGAATTTCTTAAAGACAGAAATAGGCTATTTTTATTATTTTTGGTACAGTTAACATAGTGAGCAACTTAAGATGGGGCAAGGGTGAAATGAAGGGTGATTAGAGAACCTTTCAGTACCCATAGGATTCAACTCATTTGGAGTTACAAATTTGAAAGAAAATTTTTATTAGTGGAAAGGATACCAACAGAATACTGCTCAATATTTTTGGTTAATTTTTGTGCTGCATGTTAGAGGGTTTGTCAGGGAACATGTACAAAATTAGATCTGGGCAAAATAGGGTGTTTTCAATTTTTATATTGAATTAAACCTTGCAGCTATTTAACCAGATCTAGAAATATATGAAAAAGAAAAAGAAAAAGGGGCTTCGCGGGCCAGATCTTGAGGGGAAACGGGTCGCGCAGGGGGAAATCGGCCCACCTGGGCAGCGCACGCGCGGGAGGTGGATTTCAAAACCGCCGGGGCGGGGCCCGCCTGTCGGTGACCGGGCGAGGACGAAGGGGTATGGCGCGCCGCTGGCTGTTGGATCTAGTCGCGATGGACGGTGGTGGTTCGTCTCCTAGCTCGTGACAGCCAGGCGGCGGCGGAAACCCTATAGCGGCTCGGGACGGCGGGGAGCTCACCTTGGGGGCATGAATATGAGGCGGGGAGGGCCCAGGGGGACGCGGTGCTCCGCGGTGGTCCCGGAGATGGGCGTCACGGTGTTGTTTGCTTCTGGGAAGCGTCTCACGCGTGGACGCCCAAAGGGAGCTCACTAGAGCTTGCCGGAGAGGCTTCGGGGTTGCATGCATGTTGGCGGAGCGGTTCCAGGAAGGAGTAGGAGGTACTGGAGAGCACAGGGGTGGTCTTGGTAAGTCTGGAGGCGCTCGGGTTTAGCCACCCCGTCATCGGAGCTTCATCACGGTCCCGAGGTGGGGGCTGCTGCTCCATCGGGCCTGGGAAAAAGAGAGCAGAGGGGGAGATAGGTTAGATCCGGGGGAGTTAGACAGCAAGCAGTGAGGGAGCTAGGAGGGTCTAGATCGACCGTGTCGGATACCACTCGAAGGAGGCCTAGAGGAGTGTTCCTTCTTCTCCGTGGCGATGGGGAGCTGGGTGGTGGGATCTGGAGCTTGGGGATGGTGAGTGAGGAGCAGAGGGAGGAAATGAGTGGCAGAGGCGTGCTAGGGGTGGCTTCTTGCCTTTATACCGAGGGGGAGAGATACATGGTGGAAATGTCCACTTTGGGCATGGAGGGGAGGTAGGGCTGGCTTGTGATTGGCCTAGAGGGGAGGTGGAGAGGGGTGAGAGAGGGATCTGGTCATGCTGGAGCTCAAAGAGGGAGGGAGTGGTAGCTGCTGCAATTTAATTAGCCCCACTTGCTTGCCTCTCTCTCTCTCTCTCTCTTTCTCACTTCCAAGCATAAGAGGACAAGGGGGAGGTGGTGCTACAGTACATTTCGACCAGAGGGGTTCATGGGGCTAGATAGGAGTGCTAGAGAATCATCGATAAGGATTTGTGTTGGTTTAACTCAATGGTTTTGTTAGTTTTCCAATTTTGAACAAATAGATAACTATGAAGGAAGTCCTCATTTGTGAGCTTGGAAATATGGAGAAATTGTTCTGGTGGAAGGGGTATAGTCCATATATACCTCCTCTATTTATTTGGGGTTTTTAAGATGATTTTTTAGTTCACTAAAAATCATTTAGTCAAAAAGTGCAGAAATGGTTTATAGAAGCTCATTTGATAAATTTACATTGTACATAGTTGGTTTTTGATGTGAGATGATTCTATATAGGAATTCACACTATGGTGATTTTTTCCAAGATTTATTGGGGGTTAAAGGTATTTAAAACAATTGTTATTCCATTTCTTCCATTTGAGAAAAGGGGCAAAAAGAAATAATAAAGGATCTCTAAAATATTCATTTTTTAGATGGGAATGTAGGGTATGATATATGGACCTCAATTGAGCAAAGTTTGGAGAAGTGTTTCGGTAAAAACCAAACTTTCCTTTGTAGAAGGAGTTTTGAGGTTTTTGTTGATTAAGGGGATTTAATAGGTTTTGGGCCAAAATAATTATGGATAATATTTGATAAATCTTGATGATCAAGGTATATGATGTATACAAGGTGTAAAAAGCATTTTCAACCTTGGGATTGGGGAATCCAAGTTGATTTTGGTGAAAACTAGAGATTTAAGGATCTTGGGTAAGATTGTTTTCATGCCACCAAAACCTTGTTGGATCTTGGAACTCAGATATCCCCTTGGGGCATGGGATAGATGGATGGATATACCAAGTGATGTACATCAACATGGTATAGAGGTTTGAGCTTGATCTTGCTTGAGTTCACCAAGAATTGATTTCAAACTTTGAATACAATAAGCTTGCCAAAGCAGATTATCGGATAGCCTTCAAAACCATGTGGGTTTAAGAAGCACAATGATCCACTTGGAAAACGTGAAGTAGGTATTGATAGACCTATATGAGTAGATCACAACCATGCAAAGAGTTGGTCCATATAAGGTTTGATGATGGTGTGAGTTTCTGTCAAAGTAGGCATGTTGATAAGATTTGCAGGAAAAGTTATTTTCTTGCCTGCAAAACCATCATGAACAAGTGGGTTGGAGGATGATCTAACCAAGGGAAAGAGTGGGCCTTGGTAGTCCTTAGGGTTTTTAACAATATGGTGCAAATGAATTTTGAAATATGCACAAGGGTTGAGAAAAGGAGACATTCAAAAAGGTGATGTTGAAACAGATTCCAGACTTAGCCAAATTTGGCAGATCTAGGGTTTTCGACTAGATTAAGAGAGAGGAGACTTTTGATGGGTAGCAAGGTACCAAAGCATCATCAAGTGGATGAGTTTGAATAGTATATTGAGTAGAAGGGATCCATGCTTGATATTGGTCTTCATTGACTTGGGAACTTCTAGAAGGGATCACTTCGGAAGGGATCTAGTTAGGGTTTTTAGATGATCACCTAGTAGCTAGAGATTAGATCCAGCTTTGAATTCTTGCTTAGGGTGTGGTGATTTGGAAACATCATGATCCTAGTGATGAGATCCTAGAGTAGCTCATACTATCTCCTAAGCAGACAAATCAAGCAGCAGATCAAGGCATCTCATCTTACAAACAAAGCAAACCTACTACTAGGGTTACCATCAAGTCTAGCTTGAGGGAAGGGTGGGTATTTTGAAAAGGTTGTGGTTGGAGTCAGGTGAGAGTCCTTGGTATCTCTACCCAGAGTATAATTCAAAAGCTTTAAAAAGAGGTTTTGGGGAACCTAGAGATAAGATTAGTTGAAGCTCTGTCTTGAAAACATAAGGAGATTATAATAGGTTGCTCTCCATAGTTTGGGGAAATAGAAGCTACTAAAAAGGGTGGGGGTGGTAAAGGTATCTTGTCTTAGGTTTTGAAATGCCAGAATATTTGAGAATATGTAAAATGAGCTGGGACAGTTTTGTTAAATAGCTTTTGTCAACTGATGTTGAGGTAAGGAGTATATATTCTAATACACATTTATAAGCATAAACATTGTCGAACAACAGGCAAACACTTCATCACTAAACAAGAAAAAGTTTTTGTTCCCCATGATTTTTGCATTCTGGACAACTAATCAGGATTGTTGAAATCGGGATGTTACAACACTGATGCAGGAACTTCAGGTTCTGGCTACGGTAATTTATTACCTACTGTTCTTTCAGTATTTCAACCCACAGAATGGTGTGTTGATACGGGTGCCAATGTCCATGTGTGTGTTGACATTTCCATGTTCACCTCTTGTCAGGCTCGAGATTCCTTAGTCATGATGGGGAATGGGTTACATGCTATTGTTCTTGGTGCTGGCACGGTAGATTTGAAGTTTAATTTGGGCAAGATCGTGCAATTGAAGAACATGCAGCATGTCCCTTCTATAAAAAAGAATCTCGTTAGTAGATCCCGTCTTCTGAAAGATGGGTTTAAGTTGGTGTTTGAGTCCAATAAAGTTGTATTGTCTAAGTATGGAACCTTTGTTGGAAAAGGCTATGAATGCGGAGGGATGTTCCATTTTTCATTGGTAGACTTCTGTGATGATGTAGTGAACCATGTTTGCACTACTAGTAATGAAACTAATGTTTGGCATTCACGACTTTGTCATATTAATTTTGGTTCTATGTCGTGGCTTGCTGGTATGAGTTTAATTCCGAAATTCACTATTGTCAAAGGCTCTAAGTGTCATGCTTGTATGCAAGAAAAGCAGCCTCGCTAGCCTCACAAGCCTGCAGAGGAGAGAAACTTGGCACCTCTAGAGCTCATACATTCAGATCTATGTGAGATGAATGGTGTGTTGACAATTAGTGAAAAGAAATATTTCATGACATTGATTGATGATTCTACTAGGTACTATTATGTATATCTATTGAAAACTAAAGATGAGTCCTTAGATTTCTTTAAAATCTATAAGGCAGAGGTTGAAAGTCAACTTGAGAGAAAAATCAAAAGAATTAGGTCTAATCGTGGTGGAGAGTACTTTTCTAATGAGTTCAATTTATTCTGTTTGGAACATGGTATTATACAGGATGCCTCCCAATTCCCCTCAATCCAATGAGATTGCTGAGAGAAAAAACCGGACTCTAACAGATTTGGTTAATGCCATGTTAGACAGTGCCGGTTTATCCAAGGAATGGTGGGGGAGGCTATATTGACTTCATGTCATGTCCTAAATCGTGTTCCAACCAAGAATAAAGAGATTACTCCATTTGAAGAATGGGAAAGGAAATGGTTGATACTCTCCTACTTACGTTCTTGGGGTTGTTTGGCAAAGGTCAACGTGCCAATCAACAAGAAGCGTAAGCTTGGACCGAAAATTGTGGATTGTGTCTTTCTTGGCTATGATTCTCATAGCATTGCTTATAGATTTCTTGTGATGAAATCTGAAATGGACGACATGAGTGTCGGTACCATTTTTTTAATCAAGAGATGCTACATTCTTTGAGGATATATTTCCTATGAGAGATATGCCTAGCATATCTAATAAGGAATATGATCCCGTTTTTGAACCTGAAACTCCCATAGAGACTGATGAACAATCAGATGATGAGAGTTTAGATTCGGATGAGGATGACAATGAAGCTCCTACAAGGAGTAAGAGACAAAGGATTGCAAGATCTTTTGGTAATGATTTCATTGTGTACCTAGTGGATGACACTCCCACTTCTATTTTAGAAGCTTTTGCATCTGCGAATGCAAACTACTGGAAGGAAGCAGTTCAAAGCGAGATGGATTCCATCTTGGCTAATGGAACGTGGGAGATATCTGAACGTCCGTATGGGTGTAAACCTGTAGGATGTAAATGGATATTTAAAAAGAAACTTAGGGCTGATGGTACTATTGAAAAGTACAAAGCTCGGCTTGTGGCTAAAGGCTATACCTAGAAGGAAGGCGAAGATTTCTTTGATACTTACTCACCTGTGGCTAGATTGACCAAAATTAGAGTACTACTATCACTGGCTGCCTCACACGGTCTTCTCGTTCATCAAATGGACATTAAGGAGGCTTTCCTAAATGGAGAGTTGGACGAGGAAATTTACATGGAACAACCTAATGGTTTTATACTAGAAGGCCAAGAGAAAAAGGTGTGTAAATTGAAGAAATCTTTGTATGGCCTCAAACAAGCTCCCAAGCAATGGCATGAGAAGTTTGAAAGAACTTTGACATCTGTGGGATTTGTTGTAAATGAAGCCGACAAATGTGTGTACTACCGCCATGGTGGGGGTGAGGGAGTTGTCCTATGTCTCTATGTTGATGACCTATTCATTTTTGGAACAAGTCTCAAAGTGATTAATGAGGTCAAAACCTTCTTGTCTCAATGTTTTGAGATGAAGGATCTTGGAGAAGCTGATATTATCCTAAACATCAAGCTACTGAGAGATGAGAATAATGGGATTACACTTGAGCAATCACATTATGTAGAGAAGGTGTTGAGCAGATTTGGATATGATGATTACAAATCCTCTCTCACACCTTATGATCCCAGTGTTTTGCTTCGAAAGAATCAAAAGGCAACTAGAGATCAATTGAGATACTCTCAGATTATTGGCTCACTTATGTATTTAGCTTGCGCTACGAGGCCTGACATCTCGTTTGCTGTGAACAAACTTAGCCGGTTTGTGGCCAACCCGGGAGATGATCATTGGCATGCTCTTGAGAGAGTAATGCGCTATCTAAAGGGAACCATGAGCTATGAAATTCATTATACCGGGTATCCAAGAGTACTTGAAGGGTATAGTGATTCAAATTGGATATCAGATGCTGATGAGATAAAGGCCACAAGTGGATATATATTCACTCTTGGTGGTGGCGCTGTTTCATAGAAGTCTTGCAAGCAGACCATCCTAACAACGTCAACTATGGAAGCAGAACTCACATCATTAGATACTGCGACTGTCGAAGTAGAATGGCTTCGTGAACTCTTAACAGATTTGCCTATGGTTGAAAAACCAATACCAGCAATCCTTATGAACTGTGATTATCAAAGTGAACAGTTCTAAGGACAATATGAAGAGTTCAAGACATGTCAAGAGAAGACTAAAGTCTATCAAAAAGCTAAGAAACTCCAGAGTTATAGCATTGGATTATATCCAAACGGCTAAGAATCTAACAGATCCTTTTATGAAAGAACTATCAAGAAATTTGATAGAAAATGCATCGAGGGAGATGGGTTTGAGACCCACGTGAGTTGTCAAGGGGGTAACCCAACCTATGTGATCGGAGATCCCGTGAATTAGGACCTAGGAAAACAAACCAAAACAACTGAGTTGAGAGAAACTTTTAATACCCCCACTCCACTGCAGATGCAATTCTCTTATAATATTCTGTAAGGAAGGTTGATTATGTCTTAATGTGTTCTGACTGTCTCCTTGGGAGCAAAGACGCTGTCATACAAAGATCTTGAAAGAACACACATATATGAACTACACTGCTGGTCACAGTGTATGAGATTTGGGTGAATCTCTAGGAAGCTCATGAAAGGTCGATGAGTATGACTTATAAGCTCCACCCGAGGGGTAGCCTATGGCAGCCAAGTACCGATAACGGCATTGAGTGAAACTTGCTGCGCAAGACTGGCAATTCAAGGCATAGTCCATTGTTCAGTTGTAGTAAGCGTATCTCTTTGTCTAGGTGGAATTTTAACTTAACAGTCTCCACTGAACTGCATGTATACTGAATAGTGATTGGAACTAATGAGCCATATGATGTGCCTCTGAGATCTGGTGGGGGGATTGTTAGATTTATATGGACTGTGGCCCATGTAGGCAGCCCATCTAGTCTAATAAATCCTGAAATCTCAAGGCCCATCTACTATGGCAGCTTGGGAGCTCTGTGGAAGACAAAGTTTAGTCCCACATTGCTAGTTGGAAGAGAGTTGGACCAGCTTATAAGGTGAGTTGTTTCACTCTCACTAAGTGAGTGACAAGAGAAGGAGTCCACGCGCACTCCTCCTCCTCCTCCGTCGCCCGCCTCGCCTCGCCCGCACGCGCGCCGCGTTTCGTGAATCGAGTTAGAGTTAGAAACTCGTTTTGTGGAAGACTAAATTTTTGCTTGGTGCACCAGCTGTTGGGTAACACATTCGTGTGCATGTTTGACGCGTGGCGACTCGGTCGGTTCACCTCCCAGGCTATAGAGTGAGAGAGACAGATCTAGATGGATCTCGTTCTTTCTCAGTCTCTCTCGCTGTGTGTTCCTCTTGCTGCGCTGCTCTCTAGGCTTCCCCATCCCGGCGGCTGCGTGCACTGCTATCCGGGAGAGCAGGCCTCCAAAACCCTGTCCGTTGAGATCCTGCACCGGGAGACGGGCGAAAAGGTTTTTGGGGAGCGTCTCGGCCCGACTGCTCGCCTCCTTTGATGTGTTCTTCTTCGGCAACCGACGACCTTATCAGCACCATGGGCGACATCAACAAGGACCAGGGTGCTGCTGCGGTGACGACCTTCCCGGTCAACCTGTACGTGATATTCTTCTCTTTGTATGCACTAGTTCTTGCTAGATTTTCAGATCTACTAGGTGTGGTTGTTTGGCTGCATGTGTTTAGATCTGCTAGTGCTTACATAATGTTGATTTCAGTAATTAATCTCATAGAGAAATTGCCTAATCTTCCAACAACCTCAGGACGACAAAATTGCACGGGTGGTATAGCCTTTTAAGAAGCAGTTATTCATTGCAAGGTTCTATCTGTATCTGATTTCTACTCCTCTCTCTGTCCGCAAATAAGTGACTTGTATTTGGCTAGATTTGTATATATCTAAACGCTAAAATTATCTAGATTTATATGTATCTATACCATAAAATGCGTCTAGATACATGTGAATTAGACAAATACAAGCTTATTTCTTTATAGAGGAGTATATCTTATGAGCAGAGTATGGAAGCAATGTGCGTCTGGAAGTAAATGCTCTCGCCAACTCTCGCACGCAACAGCAGTTGGAGCAATACTTTTGCCGCTTGGTGTACGTACGTACGTCAAGGATGCGTGTACAGAGATGGATCATTTTTTTCCAATCTCTGTTTCTCATTTATCGTCGCTTCGCCGGTCAGTGCTCTGTGCAGCGCAGGCCTCCCTCCAGCCCTAAAAACCAAGATGGGGAACACATCGCTGAACGCTCTGCCAGATCATAAAAGGAAAGACGCTGCCAGGCAGGGTAAGGGAAATTTATGTGCATCCAACCACCCGGCCAACCAAGCAGTATCTTAACCATGCCAATTTCTTCCCTTCAGACTGCAAAGAGGCCAGCAGCTTCTCAAGGAAGATAATCTCCACCACAGAATAGGAACCATGATCTGGTCCATGTAAAAAAAAAACATGATCTGGTTGCAGCGTCAGTGAAGAAACACGGCGCACAGTGAAAAGATTTCTCGCCAAGACGATCTTACAGATTGACAGTAACATGGAACCATTAAGTTAGCGGTTGGCCTGTAGCCCGTTGCAATCATCTACCGCAGAAGCCACTCAATGTCTCTTGCGGGATCACATGCAAAAGGAATCAAAACCCCATGAGGTTGCAGCGCCACCGATACCACACTTCCCACACCGAGACAAGCAGGTAGTACGTACGAGCAGGTGGTGGTTAGGATTTGGACTTACCAACGCGATATTCACACTGACTACTGCTACAACAAAGCATTATTATTAGGTAAACGCAACGCAGCTGCCTGGGGGCTAGCTTTTGGCGTTGGCAGTCACAGAAAACACAACGAGAGAAACTGTTCCGCTCCAGTCGTCCGCATCAAAAGCCTCGACGCAGGGCGTGTTTATTCAATGGTAGTCACTAGCTTGTCCTCAGGAAAACGCAAGGCGAATAGGGACAGGTCCCAGAATTCAAGCGAAGCAACACGGCAGCAGCGTGATGGCGGAACACTACACTGCACTAGCATGCAGAAAGCACACATCTCGTAACCAGCAGCCCATGGCCCTATAGATGGAAAGTGAACATCTATATAGGTCTGTCTTCTTCTACTGACATGGGGCAGCATCGCTGTACATCAGAGCCTTTGCATCACGGAGGAGGAGGAGGAGGGTACTTGGTTGCTTGCAGTTGCAGAGCATGGTGTGTCCTGGCGATTGGCCTCGGCGCAGAGAGATCATCAAGTTCAATCCTCCCTGGAGTAAAAACGGAACAGGCAAACCTGGTGTCACATCATCACATGGCCCGAAATGTTGAAGACAGCATCAATGCATGATACAGTAAGAAGCGTACAGGTACAGCTACGGTGATCAAGTAGAAAGGCAAAAAGACGCAGCGTAAGCGTACACGGGTGGTCCTTACCAACGTGCACAAACAGTACAAGTTTTGTACTACTACTTCGGACATTTGAGGGATCTCTACGACTAGGAAAAGAGCACCCGCCCTTAATTCGCACTGAAAAGTTTCTCTCTAATCACATGGCACATAAAGTATATTTTCCGTTGGTCGAGTATAGTAGAGAGTACTGTGACTTGGGAGAGTTGAAGGTGTCAATATGCCAACATGCTGTGAAGCTTAGCAGTTTTTAACCCCTTTTTTCCCGGTGGTTCTTTTCACTGTGCTCACATGAGGGAGAAGATAATACACAACCTTATTGTTGTACTGCTGTCTGTTTATCTGGAGGCAGAACAAAGGTGAACAATGCAGAATCTCCAAAAAGACAGCACTCACGTGTGTGTGGTTGTATTTGTGGAGCATACATGCGTGTGTGTACCCTGAGTTTTTTGTGCAAGTCTAAGGGCTTGTTTGAGTCATAGGATAGGAAAAGTATAGGAATAGGAAAAACATAGGATTGAGATGTCATGCCAACTTGAATCCTATGGGAAGAGAAATCATGTTTGATGTAGCAAAGGAATTTTTCCATGAGGTTTGATCTAATGTTTCTTTCCTATAGGAATTGCACTACAAGATTCCTATAGGATGTGTTCCTATGAATCAAACAATTATAGAGGAAAATTCCCATAGGATTTAAATTCTACACAATTCCTATGAATCAAACAAGCCGTAAAACCCATGCTACATGTTCTAAAAGTTCTGGAAACAATTTAGCATAGAGACATAGCGTGCATCTAACATGTCAGAAAAGTTTCAATGACAGCATGATATGCCTTTTTTGCAGTGCTGACGGGCCAATTCATAGCCCAACTGGGTATGGAGACATAGCATACATCTAACATGTTCAACTCACAGCTTCAGAAACGAAATTCATCCCCGTTTCAGAAAAGGAAAATAACAAATTGATCTGCGCTAGTGTTAACTGGCCCAATTCATTCATACCCAAATCTGAATCAACTATTGTACATGCTGTCTTTTTTTTTCTCCAGCTGTGAATTAAATTTTGTGACATGGTAGATATATATTGTGTCAACATATTCAATAATTTCTAGATATTTTTGAGAACTTTTATCATGGGTTTCGAACGCAGGTTGCACCGGTTGCACAAAAACTTCCGGTGCACAGGATACATGGTCCAGTTCAACACCATGATATAGCATGAAAAAAAGCTTTTGTTCATAGTCAATTCATCTATAGGCCTCAAAATCAATGGGCATGAACAAGTTCACTTACACAGATCAGGTGTAGCATCCACTGTTACACTAATTCTCAGTGGTTTTCCAACAAGAGTATAAGCAAAAGAGCGATTTTGTGCAAACAAACCAAAAACCATCTCATGCAGTAACTTGATGCAGAGTGTACAAAATGCAAAACCTGACCATGAAATGGCCAGATTGATCTTAATGATCATGACAGGAAAGCTAAGGTAATCCTGGACATCACCATGGAGGTCCAAGACAGACGGAAATGATAAAGACTGTTCGACTATTTTCCCTGTTTGTTGCAATAACTCATGTTATCAACTAAAGCACGCGCCAGGAAAGCATCTGAACATTGATTGCTAGCTGATATTTCTTTCATGATGTCAGACATATAAAGCTTAGTTTGGTGTTGCGGTTCCACGGTTTCTTGAGGACATACTAGCAAATTAAGAACATCTTCATAGCGTATTTCCAATAACCACAACAGCAAAATTGCACTTCCCAACAGAAGTAATCAACAACAATAAATAAAAAATTCAATAAATGCTAAAGAAGAGATTTCAAATGATGACAAAAGTACAAAACTTCTTTTGTCAACTCTTTTTAACACTGCCTCCATCCCGTTTTAATTGACGTGACCACATTTTTTCAAAAGAAACCCTCGAAATCATTCCGTATCAACCCGCAGGCCGTCCTCTTCCCCTCCACATCCGCGCATGCCGTAGCTGCGGACGCGGCCAGCATCGCCCACCGGCGACGATGTTGACCACTGCCGCCGTCGGCATCCCGGCAGCCGTCTCCACGCGCCTACAAATCGATTCTTTCCCCATCTCCTGGTATCTGGAACCCTCTTCTCCTCCCCCCATCTCAACGGCCTAAGAAATTGATTCTTTGGTTGGAGGCTTGGAGCTGGGGACGAAGGCGGAGAATCTGTCCAAGGTCCCCGACCCCGGCACCGTTCGCCGCCATATGTTCTACCGGAGATGGACGGCAGTACCCACTTCACAGTACCATGTTGTACAGTAGGGAGGAAGAACTCCTTGAGGACTAAAAAGGGACTGGTTTTGCGCATCAGATTGTGAATCCATAAGTTTCGTTCCAGCTTGACGAATCACTATCACTACTGCTAGAAGTGCTGAAGCTTCACGAATTCACATTAGGATCAGAGAAGCCAATTTTTTTCACGCAGATGGCTTGGTAATGATGTTTGACTTGGGAGAGCCGCACTAGTAGGAATTCGATATGTCTGATCTGATTGAATTTCTGCTTCTGATCAATGTGAGCCTGCTGCATTTGCTTTAGTTGTTGAAGTTGGTGCTGGATATCACTTGAGTTCAGCATTGCCTGAATATTTTGGTTCTCAGCACTAACTGTTTGCTGTCGGCTTGATATTTTCTACGACCCAAAAGACTTTGCAGTATGCTTGTCTTAATTTGTTCTGTCTAGAGTGATGATATTTTCTATGATGGTTTTTTGTTTCCTCTGACAGATTGTGTATGAAACAAAAAACTGAAGGGACTAATGATGATGCTGGCATTTCGGTAAATCAGAGCATTCTGGAACAAAAAACTGAGGAGACTAATGATGATGCTGAGATTTTGATACATCAGAGCATTCTGGAGCAAAAAACTGAGGACACTACATTTTGGCACATCAGACAATTCATTCATCTGTGCCAAATTGCTATGCTGCAGACATAGATCTCCCAATAATATTGATGGAGCAGGAAATAATTATTCACCTAAAATCGACTTCTGAGATAAACTAGAGGGAGAAGGTAGCTGGCATAAATTGGCATGATATCATAGGCTGGTGCCCCAACCTAGTTATTCGTAAGATATTTTCCGGAAGCTAAACTCGCAAAATGTTTCAAAAACAGGCACAGACAGAATGGGACTCAAGTGGAAATTCGGCATCGAAATCCCTCGACCTGGTACAGCTTAGAACATACTCCCATGCTTGTATGGAAAGCTCAAGCATATGGACAACAAGGTAAGTTTTTATTTTACGTGGACAACAAGGTAAGTTTTGGCTGAACTGAAATCTGGCTTGTTTTAGTTGCTGAGACACAGCATGCTTGTCCATGTTGTACTGGTACAACTTAGAGCATGTTTTAGTTTTGGCAAATGGACAGGTTTCATACTTGTAAGCTTCCAGATTTACATGTTGAGCTATTTTGCTGGTACATGTTAATTGCCAGAGTGTCATCATAAATGTGGTGTATCACCTACTTACATGCTTAAGGTAATCACTTGCGTATATCCGGTGTTACCTATTTAGCTGGTCTTAGGAGTTAGTATAAATATGGAGACAGTACATATACGCATACGCCATCGTTGTAGAATTGCAAATGATGCTGTGATCCAGCTATTAATGATCCTTCCAGATTTTACTGTGCTCACATAATTTCAGGCTATCTCCAGTTGCTGCTTACTGTAGATTCCACAGTAAATACCTTGTTGACAAATGTCAAAGATACACACCATGTTGTAGATCCCACAGCTAAACTTCTCCTGTTCTCTCCAGAGTTGTATGTGTGTGAATAAATCTGTTACTCGCCATGTTGGAGATTTTTGTGTTGCCATTTTGGTTACATGAAGTTTGCACTTTCTCTCGATCCCCATTTGTAGTTCGCCATGCAAAGGGCAATTTAGGGCATTATGCTGTGTGATGTGCTCATGGCAGGCCCATAAAACCTACCAAGGTTAGCAGCTGCTACAACTATAGCTATTATCATGCAACTGCATGGTTCCTATTGTTTAACTTCCTAGGCTTTCTGATAAATTGTTTCTATACTGACTACATCTGTATTACGCCCGTTGAATGATCAGGAGCTTCGGAGATGAACAAGAAGTTCAGATGTAAACATACCGAATACACCATCAGAAATGTAACAGCAGCTTCAGAGATTATGTATTTATTATTAGCTCTGGAAAAATTCAGTAAACACATTCTCTGAAACTAGCTTCTTACAATGCTTGAAAAATCCAGTTGACACATGATCTGAAACTAGCACTTGAAAATTTCAGGAAGGCGCACCAGCTTCTATGGCCAGAAGCTGCGGCACAATGGGCTCCCCTCTGGCCTCGCAGATGTTGTGCAGCACGCAGCAGGCGCCGAGCACCACGGGGAGGTCCTGCAGCTTCACCTCCATGCGCTTCTGCAGGCACGCCCACCTCCGTGCATGCAGCAACCACCGAGCACCACGTGCAGCGGCGGCGGGAGCGGCTGAGGTGGGGGAGGAAGACGGCGGGTGCAGACAGCGGGGAAAGAGGCGCTCGTGATCAGCCTCCGTGGTGCCGGAGCTGGAACGGGTCGCGGACAGCAGCGGCCAGGATCGTGGAAGGGACGGGGACAGGATTTAAGGCCATATTTGGAATGTTTAATCTAGGACTTGTTTGTAATTTGGAATTTGAATACAGCCGCGTCAATTAGAATGGGCCGGAGGGAGTAACAAAATAAGTAATAAGTGCAGCCTGAAAGAGCAGAATTTTTTGCCGGGTGGTTTGGTTTTTCAAATGGAATTAGCTGCTTCAACATAGCTTCAGGATTGTGTGGTAATTGTTTCTATTTCCAACAGGGCACTGCATCCAAAGAATCAAGAAATCTGCTAGACTAACAAAACCACTTCCAAAGACATGTACTAGGTGTTAATCAATAAGTATTGACATCCATTTCCTTCTTAATATAGCTCAGTCACATCTGTAGGTTCACACAATTCCTGACTTACATAAAAAAAATCCTGACTTACAACAAATTCGTCAAATCGCCCCAAGATAGACCAAAGTCAAAACAGCATTTGATCGATCGAGGTTTAATCTACTATTGAACAATATACTCCCTCCGTCCCAAAATAGATGTCGCAGATTTGTCTAAATTTAGATGTATCTAGACACTATTTAGTATATAGATACATCCAAATTTAAACAAATTCACGACATCTATTTTGAGACAGAGGGAGTATTCAATGTGAACTAACTAAACGCAATATATAACACAATACCTAGACATTACAGCACATGTGCACAAATTTGTGTCCTAACCTAACACCTAAACAATGTCTTGCAGATAAATGGTTGCATTTTCTTCAAGAACTTTGGGTTGTTACTTTGTTCCTACTAATATCATACCACTCAAACTATGCATAGGAATTCAAAATTTCCAGTTTTCATTATAGTTGATGTTATGTAGGGATAAGTGGCACATAATGTCATGTCGTACATCAGCCCGGAATATGCCTTGCTTCTATGACTACGGGTCACCTTACTAGAACTTGCTCCATCCCAAAATTCATTATGGTAATTTCAAGCTTACTTGGGGAAGAAACAAAAGCACTAAATAATAGTATCTCGATCGTTTTCCGCAATAGCAGTTTCACATAGCCTCGTGCTGTAACTAACAAGATCCAATAATTGGCATCAGACATAAAAGACTGTAATAAAGAGTGTTCAGGATCCATACCATTTGATGAGTGAACCAAAGAGGAAATGCTGCATGATGGGCACCTTCTCCAGCACCTCAGCCTTGTACATCTTGAGCAGCCCACTGTTCACCTTCTTCCAGTGCGGCACGCCGCTGATATCATCCAACATTGGCGAATGCTCCGCGAAGGGCCCCTTCTTCACTTTTTTCACATACATGACACACGCCAGGTACATGTACTCCTTGGAGAAGTTCTCCAAGATATCTGGGTTGTGGATCGACTTGGGCTTCATGTACTTATGATCAATCAGTTGCGCAGCCCCGAATACAAATGGCAGGAAATGGTAATCATCTAGCCCCCAGACGCCGTGCGATCCTGCAGGCTCCAGCAGGTAGGTGTCCTGCAGCGTGCGCATGAGGTCGAGGTAGGCAGCAAACACACGTAGCACGACGGCGGGGTAATCGTCCTCGGTGACGAGCCCGAGTCGCGCCAGGCAGTAGAGGAAGGCGGCGAAGTTGGTCTCGTGCCCCGTGCCGTAGTCGATGCGGGAGCCGTTGCCGAAGGAGTCGAGGAGGTACGGCGCGAGCTCGACCTCGGCGCCAGCGAGGAGCGAGGGGGACGCGGCGGTGGCTGTGATCGGGGCAATCAGCTCATTGACGGAGTCGGCGAGCTTCTCGTGCCAGAGGCGGAAGGCGGGGTTGCCGTAGCGGGAGCTGTGCGGGAACGGCGGGGTCGACGCGACGAAGGCGGAGAGCGCGGAGATGAGGTCCAGGAGCGCGGAGACGGCGGGAGAGGGAGGGGATGGGAGCGGGTCGGAAAGCTTGCGGCCCTGGACGGAGGCGGAGAGCGCGGCGACGAAGCCGAGGAAGTGGCGGCCGTGGGTGGAGGCGTGGAAGCGGGCGATGTCGTCGGGGGACGTGATGCGCTTGGCGGGGGCCTGGAAGGCGAACGGCGGCGCCGCGGGCGGTACCGGGAGGGGCTGCGGGACCGGGGAGAGGACGATGGCGGCGGTGTTGGTGGGCGCGTTGATAGCCGGCATGCGGATGGGGCGGTAGGCGGGGGGCGGGGAATCCCCGGACCAGGGGACGGGAGTGGGCGCCGCGGCAGGCGCGCCACAGGAGCGGCACATGGGAGTATGGATGTGGCCAGCGTGGGAGGGAGGAGAGGTGGACGACGAGGTGGCTTGTGGGGACGAATCGGGGTTGGACATGGCTGCCGGCGGCGGGGGATCGCGGGCGAGGAGCTCTGCTGGTTGGGGTCGGTGACAAGCAGGAGGAGGGGACTTGGGGAAAGCACTGACGCCGGGGAAGAGATTTTTGCGACACGCGGAAAGAAAATAAAATGGGCTTCTATTGGGTCATGCGCAGCCATTTCTGCCAGAATGAAATGGGGTAGGATACTAGTCGCTTGGGCTGAAGGCTCTCCCAATGCTTCCACTGATCTGGGCCGGATATATGTCTTAAGAAACTCGGCTGGATTTATTGAAGTAATTGTGCGCGAATATTTTCTGAAGTTTTTTTCCTGTAAATGTAAGCAAAACATGTACATGCTATTTTTCCCTCAAAAAAATGTACATGCTATTATTATTATCTAATAGTAACCGTTAAGGAAAATAATACAGATAAGGTAAGGATATAATTGTGACGAAAAGACAAGAACTAAAGTGTACGCTCCATCGCCAAAACCACGACCTTGAACTTCGCCGCTCCTAGGTCACATCACTCGCCAAAAGAACAGAAAGAAAGACTAAAACACACCAATGACGGTCCACATACACCTTGTCGGATATGGTTTTTCTTGACGAAGAAACTCCACAAGCTCCACCCTGTCGGTAGTCACACAACAGCAAAGCGAATAAAGGGTAAGTGAACCCATATTCTTAGATGCACCATCACAAACTCTACAAATATCAAGACACTAAAAACACACGTCTTAAACCCGTACTTCCTACCGGTGGAGAAACCACCAGGTCAAGGGAGTCATATGCCCATTAGTAGGAGCGTCATTGCCACAACCCTCGAAACTGAAGCGGTGAACAAACCCGACCCCTGAAACTAGCCCCAATGGGGCACCCCCCATCTATCAACCAAAACCAAGTTTGAGATTGCCGTTACCTTTCCCCACCATGGAGGATCGGAGTCCAAGGAGATTAGGGGAACCAACTCGATGCCCGGTAGAAAGAAGGAGGATTAATGTTTTATATTTGAATATGAGAAATGAAAAAGTATGATATAATCGTACAACGGCTACCTTGGCAACTTCATCAATTTTCGCAATGTGACATAGCCGTCAAAGATATGATCTGGTTGCTTGCAACTCCATGCTAGTATTGGTTACTGTGTAGGTAAAAAACTTGTTTTACATAGCGCGCTTCCCAACACTCACCTCGCCATGGAGGACTGGATGCCAAAGGAGACCGGGGTGTTCAGTAAAAAGAAGGGAAATTATTGTTACTAGTAATTTTGCCCGTGCGCTGCTACGGATTTATTTCTTTGTGTGGTAGGATCCGTCGTGGGATAAGGCAAGCTTCATCTATAGCAAGCGGATCTGGCGGGGGTTGGGGAGGGGCAACTTGCGGGCAACAATGACACTTACCTTGTCGACAATGTGGCCTCATCTCAGACAACAAGATCAGTCGCGTCGTGCAGTAGACGAAGAAGGAGGACAAAGGCGGGCTACCAATTAAACCACATTAATTTAAAATATTGGAATGCATGTTTTTGGACAAATATTCAAACTTGCAGTTTAGAAACATAGCTTAAATCCAAATTCGAATTTTTATGTACACATGCGTATACAGATGCAAAAAAATATACATAAATTTCTCCTATAAAAATGCAAAAAAGGTAAACAATTTTGTCCCACACAATGCACAAAAAGTACACAAAATCTTGTATACACTCATATTCACCTAGCACAACAAAGTAACTAAATACACTATACTCCGTAATTGGCTCTAGCAGAACAACATGTAGCAGCAAAAGTAAATCGATCCGCTGCCAGAACAAGCACCTATCTTTCAGCTCCCGTTCTCTTTTCCCATTCGCATTAGTTACACTCTATCTTGATTTCAGTTTTTTCTCATTAGCACTGAACTAAGGTGGATCTGAATTTCTCATACTACACCGCTGATAATGGATGATGCTTCTCGGTCCTCTGTGCAAAAAAGCGCAATTTTTTTTTCTAGTAGAATGCATATATATGTTGACCGTACTTAACTGAACAGAAGAAATATACACCATCCTGTATAAAAATTGTGTCATAAAATCTATCAGTTGTGTCCTCAAAGTGGTGAAAATGATTCAGATCTCTGAGTATGATCAGCCTATTAAAGATCATAGAAACAAGCTTTGTCATGGAATACACACTATGAGAATAATCCAGCCCGAATCATCTGGCCCATAAATACTCTAAAATTCACTTTTCGCAAGATCAGGAGCTCCATATAGCTTCCACAAGAAGAAGTCAATGTCCTCCGTAAGATGGCGTTGAGCTTTATTGTCAGTTTGTTAATGAACTTGTAAGCCTTTCAAGATGACCTGACAGAGATAGCAAATCAATCACGGAATTGCAGTGCTTTATCCCAGTAATGTTATATGTTGATCCAAATTCTACAAAGTAAATGCCAACTTCTGACGGAGCGGAGCGAGGCCTGTCGCCGAAGGTTTGGGCCGATGCGGAGACCTATGTTTCCACCGTTATATAAACCTTTTGTAAGCCGCCGGCTGAGATAAGTTGCATCTGTGAAATCCCCGGCGTTGTGTAAACACTTCCTGTTATAGTGAAGTTTCGTTGGCTGGCGCCGTGGTTTTTTCCTCTCTTTGTTGGAGAAGTTTTTCCACGTTAAATTTGTGTCCCCTTTGCTGCGATTTTATTTTCGTACTTCGTTATTTGATTGTCACAAAGCTAACAAGTAACAATCCCATATTCTCTCGTGTTGTCGACCTATTCATCGTGTTGTACAAGACAACGCACGCCCCATCCAAGGCCGGCAATCCTTGTACATGCATGTTGATCAGCGGAGACAAGAGGTTCGTGCTCGGCAGCACCGACTTTCCTTGACTGCCATGACGTGTGCTTGCCATCTCCCCTCCCCGGCGAGCGTGGTGGCCTCGGACGCCTTGAGCAGCGACATGAAGGTGTACCTGTCCGGCTTAATGCCCTCCTAGAGCATGCACACAAACAGCTATGACGCATCTGCGACGCATCCGTTTGGTCAGCACTGCACCCTTTTATTATTAGGTATGGATAGATTTGGATATGAGAGATGGAAAAGTATGATAGAACCATACAACATGTTGATTCGTGAAGGACTTAAGAAATTATTCATTTTGGTCATATATCATTTCTTGTTTTGCATCGATTTCACAGTTTATATGCCGATAATCGATGAAACGAGAAATAGAGCGGTCCATATTTTGCAATATCAAATACTCCATCCGCTGGAAATAACTGACTTAAGTTTGTGTAGATTCAGTGTTATTTCCAGGCGGAAGGAGTAAGTCAAACAACAACTTTACCCTGTTTTCAAACGCAATTTCGGAAACAGCAGCGCTAGCTAGCAACGATTACCCATGGACTGCATGAGAAAACAAACGTTAAAACTAGCATACAACGATGCATGCATGATAAGTCATGCGATACAAACTACTACTACAACAAGTAGTACGGGCCAAACAAGTATAGAGTACATGCAAAACATTGTGAAGTCGAGTACAAGGAACAAAAAATAAATGCGTCATTTAGTTTTCCTGCTGGTCTCATGCAGCCAGAGTGCTAGACCATCCATTTTGCCTGCTTCTCGTCTGATCGTCTCACGCTCCACAGTGTCTAGACAAGCTTCCTGCACTTGGACGTCGTCGGGTCCCAAAGCGCCGGGAGCAGGTACTTCCGCCCGCCCATCCCGACGGCGTTGTAGCTCGCGCCGGTGGCAGGATCCTTGAGGAGCGTCCCCGGGTAGCCGGGGTAAGCGCCGCTGCCGAAGACGCCGGTGCACGCCGTAGCGGCCTCTATCCCCAGGTCGCCCTGGTAGTACCCGTCCCCGTAGGGGTTGGTGACCGTGCCGGCGAGGAGCGCGGCGAGGCTGATGACCACGCCGTCCATGCCGACGTCCCCGCTTGGCGACACGAGGGGCGGCGTCTGCGGCCCGTACGTGGGCCTCGCGAACGGCCATGCGCACTGGCCTGGGCACTGCCGCGCCGGGTTGCCCGCCCACAGGTAGGCGTACCGCGCCCTGCCGTGCGCGCCGGCGCTGGCGTGGCCGTGCAGGCCGCACCGGAACGTGCAGAAGGGCGCCACGAGGACGTCGGGCGCCGTGAGCACGGCCGTGATGGCGCCGCGATGGTGCCCGGCGCCCCTCGCCAGCGCCGTGACGTTCTCCAGCGAGAGGGACCGGCCGAGCGACATGTGCTCGTCGAGGAGCTGCCGGCCGAGCCTCAGGCGCGCGCCACCGCCGCGGTACAGCGAGGTTACGCGCCACCACGACGCCACGGACGGGCCGGGCGGGCCCGGGCGCGTGGCCGCCGAGAGCGAGCGGACGAAGTCGGCCACGATGGCGCGCTGCGCCGGGGCGAAGCGGCCGTAGTAGAGGATGTTGACGGTGAGGTTCCCCGTGAGCAGCGCGCCGTGGTGGTCCTGGAGCACGATCGGGTCGGGCTTCACCAGGAACAGCATGCGCGGGTCGTGCGCCGCGCACCCCGGCAGCGCCGCGACGACAAGGACGAAGAGGCTGAGAAGTGGTGGCAAGAAGAACGACGCCCTCTTGGACTCATCCATGGTTGGCATTTGGCAAGCGAGATCGACGACGAGCTAGCTGCGATCGATGTGCGTTCGAGTTGTGTATGTCTGATGCATGCGACTGTCCATCACATTCGCTCGCAGCGGGCTTAAATAGCATCCAGGGATCGGGAGCGTATGCGACGTAAAGACGACGACGTGATGGAGGCGTGATACTTGGTGGTGGCGCGTCAAAGGAGTTGAAGAAACCCATGGCACCCGCGTGCATCCACCCGGTTCCGCGGTTTTGGATTTCAGTTCGCCATTAAAAGAGACATGGGGAGAGGAGAATGTTTCTGCCACACAGGACACAGCACTGGCACCGCCACTTGGATCCGAACGTGGCAGCAACAATTTTCATGCTTGTTGAATGGTGCGGGATTATTTTTATGTTAGCATTTTGGACCGGGATGCCATCTACTTCCAAAATATAAAATGTTTTAACTTTTGTGAAATGAAGTTATCTAGACGCCTCTTGGTGTGTAAGTTCACTCCGAACCTACATACTAAAAGGTGTCTAAATAAGTAAAGTTACACACTAAAAGATGCTTAAATACATTCGTTTAGTTGGTTGGATATTTATATTTGTTATTGGAAAATTGCTAATTCTCAGCTAGAATTAACTTAGTGCTCAGTCAAGTATTCGACCGTCAGATTCGTTTTTGCGCTGAGATCTGGGCTGTTGTTGGGTGAGTGGGGGTGGCCCGTGTTTGTGCTTGTGTTGTATGTTGAATGTTGATTTCTGTAATGGGCCATTGTGTGGTGGCCTACTGCTTGATGTGTGTCATTTGCCTGGACAACAAAGAGCGCCAACAGCGACCAACAGTTTCTACCGAGAGAGAGGCAGCGCTAATCTCCCCTTCGCTTTTTTTTCCTGTGATTTTGCCCTCCCTCCCTCCACTTTTTCTTGCATTCCTTTGTCCTTTTGATCGGCCTCGTTTTCTGTTCTACTTTAAAACGTTGTACATTTCTTATCTCTCCAGCAGTGAATTTATACGTGCTTGGATAGCACACCTCGTTTAATTCGGTCCCCATGAGGACTCAAACCTGAGTGGGCTGATTGCGCAAGCCTCGCCTCCAATCCAGCACTTCTATTCTATTTTGTAGGGGTTGTAGTTTGATTTGAGGAGGTGATTCCTTGTATATTGTTGGAGGAGGACTTTTTTTTTGACAATCAATACCACGTTATATTCAAAGTAGCAAATAGTATATAGTAGAGATACATAAGATGACTCCATCGATTACAACATAAAGCCTAAAAGAAACTAGCAAATCTTCAAGGTCTTCAATCTCTTTCTTCTTCCAAGACATAATCTTGCACTTCTCTAAAAGCAACCAAACGCTGATAAATACCGAACCATAACCTGTAAATACCAATGAAGGTTCTCCCATAATTTTTTGAGCCGCAGTGCCAAGGCTACGTGCACGCGCGCAACCATTAGAGTAATCAATCAACACCGGCAAGAGATCCAACACAAGTATTCCAGGGAAAATTAACCGAACAGCCCGATCGACGTCGCTGGCAAACCGAGAGTACGAATCACCATTGTCGAGGACGTAGCAGCCAGGACAAATATTGCGAGAATAATCCTCCTCGCAACAACCATGAGAAAAAAATCCAAAATCGATCCGGTGAAGGAAGATCTGAAAGACTGTACCTATAGAAACTTAATCTTTCAACACCACCATTGACGCCGGGAAAGAGATCTCGTCGTCGTTGGAGGAGGACATTTGATGTTGTTGATAAAGTTGAAGGCAATAGTAGTGGTAGAAACAAATGTTTATCATGCTTATTCATGAGATGATGGCACGTCTATTTTGACAATAGAGTGATTGGAATTTAGCATGAACACGAAAATATTTATTGTTACTAACTTGAGATCGAATTCTGAATTGTAGATATTCAGACAATAGAAAATAATTAATCTCTCGACCGTTTCAAATAACCAAAAGTTGCTTAATAAAATGGTACAAGTTGACATCTACTAAAACGCCACTCAGTCTATACTTCAGTAATTCCAAAAGTAATGACGCTAACATTACAGGCATCATTGGCAACATCAAAAATAAGAGAATTTCGGCACTACATAAATATTCACGGAATTTCCGCACTACGTAAATAATATAATACTCACGGAATACCATTTCGTAAATATTATATTTCCTGGAGTGGTACTACGTAAACATTGCTAGTCCGTAACTTTACGTGTTCATGCTATATCCACCCCTAGACGGTCCCTTGCGAAAAATCACCAAACTGTTTTGACAGTTCAGCTCTACCATTATCTTCCAACATTGTCCAACCATGCACAAGGCTACTTATTAACCCAACAATTGAAGGGTTTCCGCAACAGATAACAAAAAATTTACTATGTTGGAACACCCGAACACATGATCTATCCAGAAGTAATGCAATAACGGAGGAAGATAACGGTAACATACCCTTAAAGACCGAGAGAGCGTTACGCTCATGCAGGAGCGTGAATGATGTAGTCGTACCCGTCTGACCTCAAGGTCCCAAACCTCCCCGCACGTCACCTCTTGTCCAGATCCTTGCACGGTGGTCTGGTCGCTACTAACGGTAGCTTCCCCGAGTTATCACACGCATACGGTGCAATACAACGACTCCCGGCCTCTGATCCCTACCGAGGTTGTGGAAGTAGACCTCCTGGCTAGAATACCTGCAGCACAATGGCATGCCGCATCTGTGTTGACTTTGCGTGTACATTCCTTCTCTAGGACCGTGCCACTGCAAAGGCAACTGAGAGAGGGAGAGGGGATAGTTCTCTAAGGAAAAGTGCCTTAGAGAATATCTTGTTGGTGTCTTTAATCTCTCCCATGGGCATCCTTTTATATAGGTGGAGGAGGGGTACTCCTCCCAAAGGCTAGGCCATGTGGGACTAAATTAGACAAAAGAAATAAAGGGAAAAAGGGCTCCCGGACGGCTTGGCCAATGGGTGGCCGGGTGGGCCACCCCGCTGGGCCCAGCAGCGGCAGCAACGAGCAGCAGTAGTGGCTAGCAGGCCTGGCATGCTCGTGGGCCAGCCAAGCGACGGCCTGCAGCAGCAGCCAACCGGGTGGGCCGACACCCGCCCGCGCATCCTGCTAACCGCGGCGGCCAGCGCTGAAGCCCAAGTGGGACGTCCGCGCGCGCGAGTGGACCGCTTGGCGCGCAGTGCCAGCAGCGACAGCCGGGTGGGCTGTTGACATCATTATGGAAACAACAATGCCTGGGGAGGCTAGATAGAGGTGTGGGAGCTAGCAAGGATGCTATCGACGGCGTTCGCAGACGGGATTGGGCTCAAGCATGCGTAGCGGGGCGCAAGAAGTATCCAGTTTCGGGGCCCTCGTGAGGAGATAACACCCCTACTCCTGCCGATCTGACTATGGGATAATCAACACAAGAACTACAAGTTGTCCCTCGAGCTGTATGCGAGCTATCAGACTAACAGAATCCAACCCTCTCTCTGGATGCCCCGCTGCTCCTTATATAGTAGGGCTAGGGCAGCGGCGGCAACGGTATGGCTGGCTGGCGGGTCCCACAGGCGGGCCCCAGTCGACTATTCATCTACAGCGTCTCGCCTCCCTAATGTTTGCTACAACGTCTCGCCCCCGTCCGGCATGGGCATAGTGGAGGCTGCCCTGGCCGAGCTGCCCTGGCCGACACGGGCGGCGGCCTTGCTCCCGCCCGACACGGGTACGGTCCGCGGTTCCTGGCATCCGTGTCGCCGGCTTCTCCTTTACGTCTTGCCACTGTCTGACTAGGGTGTGGCGTATACTGTGTGCACGTTGCCCTAGTACCCTCGTCTTCCTGGATTGCCTCGTCCGGCTGGGATGGTTCAGCCGGACTGGTACCTTGGTGACGTCTTCTCATCCGGCTGACAGGTCAGCTGGTCCACGCTGCGTCTGGCCTTCTCTCTGGCTTGTCTTGACTTTTTTACATCCGGCTGCTACTAGCCGGCTGACAGTTACATTGCCCATATTCTTATATGGCTACCCTACCTAGGAGTGATCCCCCAACACTACCCCGAGCGCGTGTAGATTTCACCCGTGGGAAAATGTGCGCGAGCTTCTCCCACAAATTTGAATAGACCGAGTAAAAGACAGCATGTGCTTACAAGTAACATATATTCCGTACTTTGAACACTTCAAACATTGTACATGACAAAGAATAGACCGAGTATTACTAAAAAATAATGCGTACTCACCAATGACAGAATTATGTACTTTGATCAATTTAAAAAAAATTACATAAAAACTAGCAGAAAGAGTACGTGTACACATTAACGATGAACCACACACCAAAATAAACAACCCCCGAACCGAACCTACCCAACACGTAATACATATTCTGTACTATGTCAATTGGAATATTGTACCTGACAAAATGACATTGCCACGAACTAATTAATACTCCCTCCGTTTCAAAATATAAGATGTTTTAGCTTTGTTAATGAAGTATATCTAGGCCTTTTTTAGTGTCTAGGTTCATCTAAATTTAGATGAACCTATACACTAAAAGTGATCTAGATATGCTCCTTTCATAAAGCTAAAATATCTTATATTTTAAAACAGAGGAAGTATAAAATTACACATAACAAATTGTGAACTTTGATCACTAGAAACATAGTACCTGACACCACCGTTTAATGCCCAGATCCAGAGAAATGCTACCGCCCACCGGCCTAGGCAAGTTCGACTCTTTTCTTTGTTTCAGACCAATCTAGTTGAGCGATTGATCCATTGCGGAATTCAGCCCAGCCCACCATAGTCCTATGTGTTGTTCCTTGCCCCCCACCGTCTCGGCAGGAGACGCGCACGCGGTACACGACTCACGCCACACGTGGGCGCGGCTTTACCATCGATCGTGCCTTACGTGTCACCTCGTCACGGACACACGCTCTGTTGTCCAGTACGGCAACATGGGGCAAGGACACGTCGGATCACCGGACGGCTCTCCCGTCGAAGCATTCCCTCGCGTGGCGTCGTTGTCCGAGCCTAGGACAGGGGATGCCGATAAGCATCACCAAGTTCGAAATTCGTTCACGTGCTTGCTCTTCTGCACCGTACCGTTCGACCCAGATATGATCTTCCAAATTACTGTGGGAAGTACAGTTTGATTTATATTTTACAAGTCCTCTTTATTTAGCACGAGAAGACCCAACCGCAGGCCGAGCTTATACACACAAAATATTTACACGAATATGCACTACAGGACTAGCAGCAGCAGCATGTACACGACGATACACGTTCTTGGCTAGATTCGCAGTAGGATCACTTGTCGCTACCACCGTGGTACCGTGCCAGTTCGTGCAAGTAGAGTAGTACTACACCAGCGTGGAGCAGGCGGACGTGGCGGGATCGAACAGCGCGGGCAGCAGGTACTTCCGGCCGTGCGCGCCGTTGGCGTTGTAGCTCGCCCCGGTGGCCGCGTCCAGCAGCAGCTGCCCTGCGTACCCGGGGTACGCGCCCTTGCCGTACACGCCCGGGCACGCCGTGGCGGCCTCCAGCGGCGCGGCGCGGTCGCCCTGGTAGAACCCGTCGCCGAACGGGTTGGTCACCGCGCCGGCCACCATGCTGGCCACGTTGGCCACCAGCCCGTCCATGCCCACGTCGCCGTTCGGCGGCGCCAGCGCCGGCGCCTGGGGCCCGTACGCCGGCTGGTGGAACGGCCACGCGCACTGCCCGGCGCACTGCGTCGCGGAGTTGCCGGCCCAGACGTACGCCGTGCCGGCCTGAGCGTCGACCGACCCGTGCCTGCCGCACCGGCTCATGCAGAAGCCCTCCACGGCAACGTCCTGCGCCGTGAGCACCAGAGCGATGCCGCCCTTCGCGGGCCTCGCCCTGGCCGCCAGCGCCGGGAGCTGGGACAGCTTCAGGCTCTTCTCCAGCGAGCACGCCTCGTCGGAGACCTGGCCGGACAGGACCACGCGCGCGATCTTGGCAGCGCCCCCGCCGCCGTTCTTGCCAACGGCCGCGGCCGCCGCCTTGGACAGGTACAGCTGGTGGATGCTGCTCCACCACTGGGAGACGGACGGCGAAGGGGACGCACGCGGCGCGGCGGAGAGGGAGAGGAGGAAGTCGGACACGATGGCCTTCTGGGCCGCCGTGAAGTGGCCGTACCAGAGCACGGAGACGGGGATGTCGCCGTGCAGCACGGCGCCGTTGTGGTACGTCAGGAGGTTCGGCTGGGGCTGGACCAGGAACATCAGCTTCCTGGTGCTAGCTGACGCGGCTGCCATGTTTGTGGCAATCGCAATTAGCAGCAGGACGAGGAGATTTTTCTTGGCCATTTGGGGGGGGAAGCAGAGGGGTTTAGATTTTCGAAGAAGGTTTTGCGTCCGTGTGCCTGTTGTGTATGCTGGTGTTTGCAAGTGTGTGTGTGTGCGCGCGTGTGGAGGAAAGACAGACCGAGAGCTGTTTATATAGGGGAGCCCGGTGCGATATGCATACGTTAAACAAGCGTTTCCTGTGCCGGAAGAAGGCCACTAGGTGTTACAGAACTGCTAATACTAAGGCTAACCGGTGTGCTTTAATGCAGCCACTTACTAGTTTTTTTTCTTTAAAATTATATATAAAACGTAGTACTCACCAGTTGGTTTTAGTTTTGATTGATGTACTAAGATTACCTATTACGTATCAGTTGTTTATGCAATGCATGGCCAATACTGTACGGAAATTCAATTCGGCTCCTGATGAACCTATTAGTAGAAAACATATTTTAAATATAAAAAATAGAAAAAAATATAGACATGTCCATCTAGATATTATATGTTCGTACATAAGTTTTTGAAAAATGAATATTTTTTGCGTCCCACGTAAAAAAGATAAATTCGGTGGTGTAACATGAATATTCACGGATATTTCTTTTATCTTTTATACAAGTCACATACAGTGATTATTTTTAAAAAATCTTGTGTATCAACTTAGAATGTTTAGATGTACACGCGCAATTTTTTTACAATTTTTTGACATTTTAAATTTTATTTTTTATGTATTTTTCATATTAGGTTCATTTGCACTCGTGAGCCAAACATCACCTCTCTGTACTGTATCCTTATTTTTTTTATGAAGATCATCGCAGAAATTACGTTGGAGACGATGTTTGGTACCGATTATATCCACCCCTACAACTACAAGATGTCCAAAGGCATTAAGGATATACACGAAAAAAAAGAGAGAAATAAAAACAAAGACTCTATCATGGTGATGAACACTCACAACAACAACAACACTCTAACCACCAGCGAAGACAACACCCGGATTACAGAAGAGAATTTTCAAAAGCAACGTCTCTAAGAAGGTAATGATGCACAAGTGTTATCGTCGTCTGATTAACATCTTTGTAGGATTTTGCTTTTAGGACCTTGATTTTCTAGTTGTCATTACCTTGCTTGTAGTCAAATCAAATGACTTACCTCTAGTTCTTCTCTAGAGATATGACAACAGTGGTTTAGACACATAAAATCTACGCATAAACAACAAGGACTACTTAGATTATCAAGATGATAGTCATAACTAGAAGGGAAGTTAGGGATGATCGTTTAAGAACCTCGGCAGAGCTGAACCATATGTATGATCGATATGTATACCCACGTCGGATAGCGTTGAAACGCAAATTAGACTAATTTCAAATCCAAGTATTATTCAAATAGCCATGTACCCCCCTAATGCTATTAAGCCGGATCCTGCCCTTTTTGATCTTTGATTTTCACCCTTCTCTAGATGATACGAAGCGTTAAGAGCAAGCATGATCTCTCTACTGTTGTACAGTACATGCCATGGGGAATAGAATGGCTTGCCAAACTCTTAGCCACGACGGATGAAAATTTGGAAGTCAAACAAGTAGTACCACACTAGCTTGGTAAGGGCTCCTGTAAGGGAGCAGTGACATCTATGTTTAGGGTGAGTTGTACTTCGTGTAAATTCATAGAACATATCTGAATCGTTCAAAAAAAAAGTAGTAGTACCACACTACATGGTAGTGGTCGGACCCAGGCCACGTGTATTTGGAGGCGCCCTGCCCATGACATCTTCCAAGATGAGACGGTGGCCTCCCATGAGCGCATAAACTGGCTTTCTATCCTCCGGGAGCTTTCGATCGAGGAACGGAAAAGTTTTGGCCGGAACTTACGGATATGTCGATCATACATGCGATCCATGCGTGCAAGAGGATGCATGCATGGGTGGATGGATCCATGGGCAGTCGCGATCCCGTCGTCCTATCAATGATGGACCGGCCGCTGGATGCCCCTGTCCATGCTCCCCTGAGAATGAGATGGGAGTAAACGTGAATGGCCATTACGAATGCTACATTTCTTCGGGGGGTACAGTGGTGGTGAACAGTCATCATTGTCAGTTTTGTTTTCTCAACTCAATCAATGTAGTGTACATCGTTAAACGATCCGCTGTTCAGATATACTACTACTAGCTAGGTCATCTCTTGCCTGGATGTGTGTGATGCCCTGCCGAAGTGCGGCTTAGAGAAATGTAGTACTATACTAAATTAGAGTGGATGACGGAAGAACCACTTGAGGAGCTTTATCGTTATCTCACTAGCTTCTTGGCGACGCCCAACAGGAGCTTTATCTCTACCCTATTACTAGGTCCTTGCCAGTTGCCACTAACCTACAGACACATTCAATTCGATCCGTGCTGCTGATGCTGCCGCTACTGCTATAGTAGTAGTAGTAGTAACCCTGTACCTAGACTGTGATGATTGTCAGTAGGTAGGCCGCTAACGTTGCCAAAAAATTGGCACTAGACCGAGCCCCTACCGGTCGTCGTACATCATCCTCCATGATTGACCCACCTAGACAGAGATTACCGACAAAGCGAGGCGAGCACTTAACCAAAACAGTGCTGTGTCGTGGCCGGCAGGCAGGCCCGGCCCAGCTGGCGCGCATGCACGTAGGGCCCCGCCGGAGGAGGACGTGTCGCGCGGCGGCCAGGGAGCAGGAGCCCTCCCCTGCGTCTGCAGCTGACAACAACGAGGGCGCTGTGCTCGCTCGTCCAAGGGACACGCGCGCGCGGGAGGCACCTGTCGCCATTAAAATCGTGCGACGCCCAGCCTGACAGCCTGTGCATGCGACGTTCAGAGAATCATCATCAGCTATCGAGTCTTTGCATTGCACGGGTGACTCTTCATTTCCCCTCGGGCCCGCGCCGTGTTCCCTCCGCTCGTCCCGTATCGATTTCCTGCACACTGTTGTCCACGCACGCACGCACGCACGAAGCGGTCCGGTTTCGCTCACGGCCAGCGGCGGGGCGGGGTGCGGCCAGAAGCGAGGACAGGGGAGCTGGGGAGGTTGAGGGGTCTATTTGCAACAGCTGCTGCCGCCTGTGGCTGCTGTCTGCGAGCGTGCGCGACGGCGACACGGCAGTGCCGACGACCGTCGTCGACGGCGGCATGGGCCACGTGTGGCACAAACCAGCCCGCTGGTCCAAGGGCGGCGACCTGGCCTGATTCGGTCTGGGCCACCGTGCGGAGTTTTGTCTGGGCCCGGGAGCTGGCCGGGTCGTGCGGGTCAGCGGAGTGCAGGTGCTCGGTACCTTCACGCTTCCTCCTCCCAGCTCCCGTACGTACAGGCTCAATGATGGATGATCATGAGGAGGACCACCAGATGAAGGAATACCAAGACATGGCTCATTGGCTCGTACTCGTGGGCAGGATAAGCGCGGTGTGGGGCTAGCTCGATGCTTGCGAACCGCGTGATCCGCTCGTGTACCTATGGCCTTTACGACTACAGGGACAACGGAGATGCATGCACCCCGCGGGAGGATCTAAAAGTATAATACGGGCACCCTTGGCTTGATCCTCAGCAATTAGTTATTCTAAACCATTCGATCGAGCTCTAGGAGAAGATCTGGTTCGTCCGTTCGCCTCTAGACATTTTTACCCTCGTCGATAGGTCTGCTGCATGCATCCCTAATTGCACACCGATACACCTGTCTATACAATATCACTGTGCTAAATTTTACCAGCCCCGCTCGGGCCCGTACGTCGGCCTCGCAAGTAATGCTAACGGGTGGTCTTTTTTGGGTGTCACCGGTCTGGACAGGGGCAAAGCCCAATCCCCTCCCGTGATGCAATCTCATGCCCCTCACATCTCCCCTACTCCCGTGCGTCTCCTCCTGCTCCAATGGGAAAAGACCTAGCCGCCTCTCCTTCTCTTCCTTAATTCCGTTCCGGTCCGCCTCTCCCCTTCCTGCCTGTCCTCCCTCTTCTCTTCCATAGCCTCAGCAGCAGCCGCCATTGCCACTCCCCATCCACCCTCCTCCTTGGTTCCCACCTAGCTTGCCTCCCCTTTGCTGCAAGATTGTGAGGAGGAGCATCGGAGGGCGCCGCCATGCTGTACGAAGCGGAGAGCCATATGGCCACCGTCATCGGGAGGAGCTGCAGACCGTCCCTGCTTGCCGACTACTCCCCGTCTCTCCCTTGTGTGTTCTGGTACTCCCTCTTTCTGCCACCCTCCTCCTGCCTCTTCTCCTCCTAATTTTTTACCTCCATGCCATGGTTGTCCTCGCTCAAAGGATTGGAGGGGAAAAGGTGGAGTTCATCGGGAGATGGGTTGGCAGCTGGGATTCCCTCATCTACAAGTCGTTGGTGAGACAAATCCCCAAATCCTAGGTAATTTAGCCACGATCCATCTTTTGACTCCAAGACAATGGTGGGCTTTTCCAATTCTTTCAGCGATTGGCGAGCCCGGGTACTGCGGTGGTGGTGGTCAACGTTCGGCGACGAGCTGCCTCCGTGGTTGTGGCTCTTGCCGGCATCTGCTCACTTCTCATCTTCGTTTTGCCTGGGAACGGTCTATGGCCCGGGTGAAAACCCAGCTCGGTGTTCCCGATGCTGACCACGGTGACACCTGCGGGTGCCACTTCCTCTGTGGAGGCGTGTTCATGGGTCCAATCGTCCCCCTCCCCTTGGTGCCAGGGGAAACCCTAGGTCCGCTTCGTCGGGCCGAGTACACTACTAGGAAACAGCCTATAGGTAGACAAGTCAATCTGTGGCACATATGTAAATCCATGCGCCACATGGACTTGTCAATGGCGCACTAGGTAGCA
The DNA here is from genome assembly GCA_910589775.1 of Avena eriantha. Lineage (NCBI taxonomy): Eukaryota > Viridiplantae > Streptophyta > Magnoliopsida > Poales > Poaceae > Avena > Avena eriantha. The sequence goes on from OU342744.1 coordinate 112,316,530, forward strand.
TGCGCCATAGAAACCTGGAAGTTTTGTGGCGCATTTTGTACAATATGCGCCACAGAAGATTGGTGGGACCCACTATCCGGGGTGGGTTGATCCAAGTTTTGTGGCGCATAATGAGATATGCGCCATAGAAGTTGCCTCTTCTGTGGCGCATATTTTATTATGCGCCACAGAACATGGAGGAGGGCCCCACCACGAAATCTAATTCACCCATGATCTGTGGCGCATTTGCGGATATGTGCCACATATATGTTTCACTTCTTTGGCGCATATCCTCACGTGTGCCACAGAACATGGAGGAGGGCCCCACCACACGAAATCTAATTCACCCACTTCTGTGGCGCATATGGACTTATGTGCCACATAAATTTGAGCTTCTGTGGCGCATTTCCTCCATATGCGCCATAGATGAGGGCGTCCAGATCCATGTTAAAAAGGTGACAAAGCTCCCACCTTATCTATCCACCACCACCGATTTCACATCTCTTCCTTTCTATCTCCTCCCAACTCGTCTTCCTCCTCCCTCACACCCTATTTTGCCCATAGTTTCTCCATTTTCTTGTAACTAAACCTACTTTAGTCCATAGATTGGTAAGTGGAAGCTTCCCCCCAACTTGTAGATCTAAAAGTTTCTTACTTTTCTCTCTCACATCTCTATTTGTTTACTAATTTCCTCTCCACCAACTTGTAGATCTATTTGTCCACACTCTCTCATCGCGCGGTCTCGTCTCGCTATTATTGTGTCTACTAGGTGAGTACTTGGCCATGAACATGTAGGTGAAGCTTGTCGCGCGGGCGGTGTGTGTGTGTGATCCATGGCGAGACGATGCTTGTGTGGTGCATGGATGTTTGTAATGGGAGGAAGTTTTTTGTTGCTTGCTTGTTGTTGTCCCGGCCAGTGTGGTTGCATGGATGTTTGCTGAAATATTGATTCATTTCCATTTCGGCAAATTTTTGCACCACCCATATGTCCTAATTTTAGGAAAGGTCATGCCGAATTTTTTCCGGCTAGCATTCATGCATGTGTGTGTTCATATGGTGTGGTTCTCACCTATACTCTCTGTTTTGATCGCTCAGGCAACCATGGTCCTCATGATGAGCGAAGATCGAATTGCTAGGTACAAGAAAGACGCGAAGGAGGACATGATTCTGAACAATAAGACCATGATAAGATGTCCATGTCAAACATGCAAACTGCAGCGCTAGATCGACCCTGAATCTAGACAATTGGAGGGTCACCTGCTTAGGCGCGGTTTCATGCGCGACCTCAATGAGGCGCCGACAGGTGATGCGCTCGACTTTCAACGTAGAGCTTGTTGGGAACCCCAAGAGGAAGGTATGATGAGCACAGCAGTAAGTTTTCCCTCAGTTATGAAACCAAGGTTTAATCGAACCAGTAGGAGCAAGGAAACACCTCAAAGGTGTTACTACCTGAGCTTTGGCAGGGCGCACTACCGGTGCTAGTAGCAACGTGGAGACCTGCACAACAGAACCACAGAACTTTGTCTCCAACTTGCGATGAGGTTGTCAATCTCACCGTGTTTTGCGGAAAACAAAGGATTAAACGTATCGAATGGAAAGAAGTAATAGTTTGCAGAAAGTAAACACAAAGCAGAAACAGTTTATAGATTGTATGTAAAGAAAAAGGACCGGGATCCATAGTTCACTAGAGGTGGCTCTCCTTAGATAGACAATATGCTGGGTGAACAAATTACAGCGGGGCAATTGACAAACACCGAGAAAGCAATACATGCTGACATGGGTATGCCCAATAGGCACTCAACTACGGCCTACCTGGTGCAGCTCGACAGAAGGCCCACTCGACGAATTGCCAAGTACCATGACGCCTATGACGGTTCGACTGGTATGAAACCCATATGGACATGGACTCCCAACGTACAAGACAAGGAAAGCTCAAGACTAGAGTTGTAATCTTTTTGTAACCAACTCGTATTGGTACCTGAGACCTAGCCTCCCCATATATAAAGGCTAGGAGGGTCCAACGAGAAGGTATCCTCTCCCCAACAGACAATCTCTCTCAATCGCGACACGCTACGCCACAATAGATCTAGACATCGTGACTCCCCCAATAGATAGATCTACGATCTCCCATACGCCAGATCCAATCTGCGCATACACCGCCATTGGCGACATTGTAATCCTTCGGATCATCATCAATCAAGAGCAGACAAGCAGGAGTAGGGTCCTCTACGAGGCCTGAACCTGGGTAAACCTTGCGTCCCTATGTGCTTGTTTGCTAGCCGTACCGAGATTTCCAGCGTTCCTCAATTCCTGAACCTAAGTCCATAACAATGGGCATTGATGAGTTAAGTCCTCGTCAATTGGCGCCGTCTGTGGGAACTGGACGCGCTGATGTTGCGATCTCGACGGCTCCATCACCATCAATCTACGATTCGACGACTACCGGGAAAACAGATCTACTTTGGATCCCATGCGTCATCAACCAGACTGGATCCCTCGCCGTCAACGATGGCCAGATCGCATCTGGCCAATTCATCCGACTCATCACGTTCATCTTCAATAACTACGAAGCGACTGATTTTGTCTTCGTGGGCGACGCAGAGTGAGAAGGAATCGACATGAAGTCGAACAAACTAGCTACGTCCGATCGGTGTGGCTCAATCGAGTCGCCACATGCGATTGAGCGGTGATGTACATGGCCTGGTGTGTGCGTCAATTGCCGTTGATAAAACAAGATTGAAACCAGTCGTGCAGCTAGCTGACTCCAAATCAAGCTGATCTCAGATTGAACACTTACTTGCATCAAGTCGGATCAAAGGAGCATACGTGCGCTCGAGCGTAACACATCCATGCATCTTATTTTCAACAGACAATCTCTCCAATACTCTTTATTTCTTACTATTATATTCTTCATGTGTATTATCGAGGTTAATTAATCAAATTGCAATGTGCAATCGACGGAACGGCAAGCATCAACGTCCGGCGTGCGCTCAACTCGTTGTTTAAGCCGCGCCGGGTCGACTCCGTCCAACTACATCAACTCTATGCCCGGAGGCTGCGCCGACTCTGCCGCGCGATCCTGAGCAAGCTTTGGCAGTCGCGACTCTACGGTCTTTGACCCCGATGACCTACTATAATCCTCGACTATGGTGACCCGCTACGATCGTTGATTGCGGCAACCTGCTGCCGCCATCAGCATCGGCGACCCACTACGGTTTTCGGGTCCACCGACTCGGGGGCTCCCTTAGTATTGGCCACCCGCTATGGTCTTCGACTCCGCTCTACGACCGGTTGCAATCGCCGGCTATAGCGAGTCATTATTGCATCAACTCAGGACCGCCGCTTTGGCTCTCCAATGTCACGTCGACTACATTGACCACATTGAATATACACTCGGGGGCTCCCTCCTCTACGGCGAACCGCCGCATACTTCGACTCCGGCAACCTTCTGCGGTCTTCGGATGAGGCGACCCGATGCGGTCTTCGACTGCTATGGCTCGTTACGGTATTCGGATGCAGCAATTCGTCATCACCACGCGATTTCGATCCACCGCGTCGACTACGTCCGCCGCGTGACCCACTGCTACGTCAACTACATGACCGCTGCACAACTCTCGACCGCGACGTTGACTACTCATCCGATGTCGATCTCACGACCTGCTGCGGTCTTTGACTCCACCAACCCGCCATGGTCTTCGACTCTGCTGACCTATTGAGTTTTTGACTCCATCACGCAACTTGCTGCGGTCTTCGGCTGCGGTGACGCGCTGCGGTCTTCGACTCTGCTGACCTATTGAGTTTTCGACTCCATCACGCAACTTGCTGCGGTCTTCGGCTGCGGTGACGCGCTGCGGTCTTCGACTCTTCCGACCTGCTGTGTCTTTGACTCCTTCACGCGACCCGCTGCAATCTTCAGCTCAGGTGACTCGGGGGCTCCCTCGACTCCCACGACCACGAGCGGCTACAATCTTCGACTCCTTCACGCGACCCGCTGTCGCGTCGACTACGTCCACGATTGCATCGACTCAGTCCACAACGACTACCAATAAAGCTAAGTTACCCTCTACTTAGAAATCTTTTCTTTCTTACTTTAATCGCACTCGAAACACTCGGGGGTTGCGCCCTCTTCGAGTAACCTAATGTGCCATCGACTCCGCGCACTCAAGCACCTCATACGCGACAACCCGAGTAGCTGATTCTACCTGACCGTCGAATCCTTGAACTCCGAGTGCCTCGGCAAGGTACTGAGACTAAGGGTAATCAGGCTAACGAAAAGGCCTAGCATATCGTGCAAAAGTGTCGAGTCGATTGGCACCAGAATTTTACTTTACAAACCGGCATGCAAATATTCTTTACAAGATACAAGTACTTCACAATTCTTAATGTTTTATGCAGCTTATAAGGATGTCGACTACGTCGAGCTATTCTATTGGGTCCTCCAACAGGAGTCGACAAAACAACTGGCTATGACATACGCTCAAGACCCGAGTCGAGTCCCTCCTCAAATGGTTGCATCGCTTGATGCTACACACATGCGACGTTGGCCATGCACCCGACAAAAGTGACTGCATCGACTCCATCTGCATCGTCGACTCACCCATGTTTTCTTCTCGCATGATTGGCGACTACATCTACAAAGATACAAGACTCGAGTCTCTGCCCGAGTCTGCGACTTCGCCAGACACTCGGGGGCTACTCCAAACTGGAGCACTGGTGGCGCATATACAAGATCCTCGAGTGACACGCTCTGAGTCCTCACTCGAATCCACGATTCGACTAAGGACTCGGGGGCTACTCCCATAGGGAGCGCTGGCCGCGCACCCAAAGAAATTTGTGGAAATATCCAAGCATCATGAAAACCCTTCACTCGAATCTACGATTCGATTGTGGACTTCGGGTTACTCCCATAGGGAGCGCTGAAAGCATATTCGACTGAAACAAGCAACAAAAGACGATAGCAGTCGCAAAAGTTATTTAGTCCCTGCCTGAATCTTCGACTGAAACAAGCAATAAAAGACGACAACAGTCGCAAAAGTTATTTAGTCCCTGCTTGAGTCTTCGACTCAACCAGGCACTCGGGGGCTACTCCCATAGGGAGCGCTGGCCGCGCACCCTATGATTATTTTCTTCCTCATATATCGTACTGTGTGTCGATAACATCCACACTCGAATGCTATGGCGACTCCGCCTCATATTTTCCCTATAAAGAGATTACGTCTCCTGGGCCACCCGAATCATCTCCGCGATGACAAAAATTTCGGATGTCGCGCTTACAACGTGAAGATAAGACCTGAATAAGGCCTGGCAACGCATCTGCTGCGCACTACCAGAGATATACCCGTGCCTGCAGGTACGATGAATATGCCTTGACGGACGCGTCGAGTGCTCACACCCATACACTGGAATTCGACTCTATAAGACCTCCGCGGCCTGAGTCGAATTATGCCAGCAATTTCCGAATTCGAGTCCGGGGACTCGAGTTTGAGTAGGTAGCGTTGTTTTTTCCCTAGAGCAATTAACTAGTCTCGATCCGTCGAGTGCACCAGGCACGTTTATCATCATCCCTATGAACTACTATAAATTCGACTGACCCGATGAACTTCCGGGTGAAGTGCTTCGCACTCGACATAATTGTCGACTCCGACATCCTAATGCAAGACTCAAGACTTCTGAGTCTCCATCCGAATCTACGATTCACATGGACACTCGGGGGCTACTGACATGGGTATGCCCAATAGGCACTCAACTACGACCTACCTGGTGCGGCTCGACGGAAGGCCCACTCGATGAATTGCCAAGGTCCATGACACCTATGACGGTTCGACTGGTATGAAACCCATATGGACACGGACTCCCAACGTACAAGACAAGGAAAGCTCAAGACTAGAGTTGTAATCTTTTTGTAACCAACTCGTATTGGTACCTGAGACCTAGCCTCCCCATATATAAAGGCTAGGAGGGTCCAACGAGAAGGTATCCTCTCCCCCAACAGACAATCTCTCTCAACCGCGACACGCTACGCCACAATAGATCTAGACATCACGACTCCCCCAATAGATAGATCTACGATCTACCATACGCCAGATCCAATCTGCGCATACACCGCCATTGGCGACATTGTAATCCTTCGGATCATCATCAATCAAGAGCAGACAAGCAGGAGTAGGGTCCTCTACGAGGCCTGAACCTGGGTAAACCTTGCGTCCCTGTGTGCTTGTTTGCTAGCCGTACCGAGATTTCCAGCGCTCCTCAATTCCTGAACCTAAGTCCATAACAATGGGCATTGATGAGTTAAACCCTCGTCACATGCATATACTAATCATCCTGACTCCTCTGAAACTTGATTGGGCATTACAACATAATACGTAGACGGCCATCCAACTGCATCTATGACTAATAATCCACCTTCAGGTTATCATCCGAACCCCCTCCAGTATTAAGTTGCAAGCAACAGATTATTGCTTTACGAACTGCGTGTAAAGTAAACAATACGATTGTTCTATGAACAAAGGATTGTTGTTTTCTCCCTAGTAGCAACAACACATCTAGTACCTTAGAGATTTCCGTCACTTCCCCAGATTACCAGAGGCATGAACCCACTATCGAGCATAAATACTAACTCTTGGAGTTGCTAGCATCTACTTGGCCAAGATAGCTACTAACAACGGAAAGCATGCAAGATCACAAATAACAAAGACATGATAGAATCAATAATCAATCTGAAATAGCATCTCAATATCCATCGAATCCCAGCAAACACAACATGCAGAATTACAAATAGATGATCTTGATCATGAACGGAGCTCACAAGATCCAAACATGAAAGCACAAAGGAGGAGAAACCAGCCATCTAGCTACTACATGGATCCGTAGTCCGAGGATGAACTACTCACGCATCACACTAGAGGCTTGCATGGTGATGAAGAAGGCCTCCAGGGTGAATTCCCCTCTCCGGCAGGGTGCCGGGAAGAGCTTTAGATCCCTCCCGATCTAGGGATGGAGATGACAGCGGCTACAGACTCTTTCGTGGATTTTTGATCGGGTACTTAGGGTTTTCATCCCGAGGGCAATATATAGGCGGAAGGAGAGGCCGATGGGGTGCCTGGTCTGGCCACACCACCCCCTGGTGCGGGCCAGGCCTGGCCGCGCGGCCAGGTGGTGTGGCCTCCCTCTGGCCCTTCTCTGTCTCGTATTCTGGCACTTGATCCCTTCCGGAAAAATAGGCACTTTGGCTTTTGTCCCGTCCAATTCCGAGAATATTCATTTTCTGACTTTCCTGGAACCAAAAACAGCAGAAAACAGGCAACTGGCACTGTGGCTCTTGTTAATAGGTTAGTCCAAGAAATCATATGAAAAGTACTCCAAAGTTGGAACAAAACACAAGAAAGTCGATAAAACTAAGCATGGAACATCAAAAATTATAGATACATTTGCAATGTATCAGCATCCCCAAGCTTAACTCCTGCTCGTCCTCGAGTAGGTAAGTGATAAAAAGAATAATTTTTTAGGTGACATGCACCATCAAAAGACTTGATCAAAGTATTTGCAAAACATTCAAAGCTGGGATCAAAATACTTCAATCATAACATGAAAGACAAAGTTCTAGCAATAAGCAAAGAAACTATGATGTAACATGAAAAGGCACAAACAAAAGATTCATGAATAACAATGCCTTGCAAGACGTTTGTTTGTTTCACATAAAGAAAACATAGCATAATAGTATTCAGCTTGTCCCTCAATAGAGTAGCAAATATAAATGCATAGGACACCTTCAAAGTTCATAAGAGTGACTAGATACAATAGTTTAAAACAAGCAATAACAAGTTATGCATCAATCAACTACTCTTGGGACAATGCACAATGAACTAAGAATGGCCACTATGCTCTCAAAGTAGGTGCATAAAGATAGAAGGTGGAGACTCAATATAATGGTGGAAGAAAAGCCTTTGTAAAAGGAAGTAGGGATTCAAGTCTCATAAAGAGCTTCCAAAAATTATGGTACTTGTAGTTTTAAGCTCTCATTGCCCCTATCATAAGCATCTTGAAGGTGATTAAGGTTAAAGTGACACAACTAAGAGGATATGCTTGACAAGGTATAAACCGAAATCTCATGCCCCTTACTTACAAAGACCGATCCTCATGCTACTCAACTTTAGTCACGAGTAAGCTCTTGTAATTGTAATTATATGTGTATCATTAAGAACCGCCAACGGGGTACCCCTTGCACATGATATGGGAGCTTTCCCGTAATCAAAATGACAAGGCAAGCAGACAATGAGCATCTCAGCGATCTTTGTATTTGCTATTTGCATAGGTTTTTATTGAGGATGCTTCATAGAGTGCTCATTATGGTGATGTTGCAAGTTTCCACCATGATTAGGCATGGATTAGGCTAGCGGCCCAGGCGTTTGTCTAACACACATACAAACTCCATGATCTTACAAGTTCCACTTTTATTTCACATCGCCGGGATCCGTAAGCAAAAGAACATGATATCAACGGGGTACAAAGTACAAGTGCAATGTTGAAAGCGTTCCCCATGAAACATGGTTCTGCTAATTTCAACTTATAAAGCGCAAGCATATACACAAAAAAGAAGGACCCAATGGTTCAAGTTTATTAGAGGCAATAAAATAAAGTGTGCCATCAAGTTCGTGAGAGCTTTAATCACTAGTTTTCTCATAACAAGTGGAAGGTAAACAGAAGCATGAATATACTTGGAATAGCATAAGCTAGTAGGAAGGTATGGTGGACTCTTTGGAATAACTTGGTTTAGGGAGTTGGATGCATGAGTGGAACTCATACTTTGTTGTGGAGGCTAGCAAAAGACTGGGAGCAACAAACTAAGAGAGCAATAATGGCCATAATCATGCAGAGCGACAAAACATCATTGATCAAAGCATAAAGTGATACTACAAGTTGAAAACTAAAGGATCATAAAGGCTATAGTGACTTGAGACAGTCATAACATGGTGTGAGCATGCGCCAAGTCAATCCAAATAAAGCATCAAAGGAGAATACCACTATACTATGCTTTAATATGCTAAAACAATGCATGATTCATCCAAGGCACATTAAGCAATCTCAATTGTTTATAATAAGTCATGCTACAGCAAAGAATACTAAGCATAAAGCCAAAAAAAATCAAGCATGGCATGACAAAGCATAGGCCACAGTCAAAAACGAGCTCTTTTTACCACATGAGTATGAACTTTCCTACTCTTTTCCAAACCAAACCAAACTATTTGCAAACCAAATGTATGAAAGAGGGGGTCCAACCAATTTATTCAGAAAACTAAACAAACCAGGAAAACTAAAAACCAAAACGAAAACGAAAAAGAAGACGCTCTAAGAAAAACACAACTGTGCATGAAACAATAAAAATGAAGCGTTTGGAAGAAACCTGATATTTTTATTGATGAAGAAGGGGATGCCTTGGGCATCCCCAAGCTTTGACGCTTGTACTTCTTGGATATTTCTTGGGGTGACACACGTGGCATCCCCAAGCTTGAGCTTTAGTCCATCCTTCATCACATTACTCATTCCTTCCATACACCTGAAATTTTTCCTTTATACAAAACTTCACACAATCTCATTAGCAACATTAGTGCACTTAAGATAAATAACTCTTAAAGTTCAGCTCTAACACAAAATAAACTTCCATTAGAACACTAGCTACTGTAGTACTTCCTCCAAAAAGCTCAATTCCCCAAAAGAACTCAAGAAGGGACCAACAAGAAGCAAATGTAGAAAATGGCAGAAATCTGTCAAAACAGACCAACAGGTAAAAACGAATTTTTTAGCAGACCTTATGTTGCTCAAATCAAAAAGTGTTGAACTAACTAAAGTTAGAGAACAACCTGGGTCAGAAGCACAAAAAATTACAGCTCAATCCGAAATACAGAGCTCTCTCACGAACTTTTTACGGTGAAGCACATAAATCTGTTTCGGGACAGCAACTTTCCCAATCATTACTTCTCTCTCATTAGAGGTTACTCTTGGCACAAAAAGCAAATAAAAAGGATAAGGAGAGGTTATTACAGAGGTAATAACTTCCAAGACTCATCTAAAACTCTTGGGTTATCTCCCAACAAGTACTTTTCTTTAACGCCTTTAAGTTAGGCATAAGAAGCAAAGAAAGAATCAAGTGTTCTCAAATGAAGAAGCATTAAAACCAACTTTCTTGCCCTTACCTCTCTTACTTTTGTTCTTAACCTTGGGGAAAATATGATTGTTTGGTGGAGAAGAAAGGTGCATGGTCCCCTTTCCCACATCTATTATTGCTCCAAGGAGTTCTAATAGGGAGCTTCCAAGTGTAATTTGTTCTTTTCCTGCACATTCAATAACAAGATAATCAATAGAAATCGTTTTCCCAAGGATCTTTGTAAACACTCATTCAGCTATTCCAAGAGGTAATATGGTAGTATTATTAGTAAGAGATATTTCTTTTCCTCCTTCAATGAGCCCCCAAATATTCAGAGATTTATAAATATCTTTGGGCATAAGGCAAAATTCAGACATGATATCACAGCGAGCTTGAAAAGTTTCATTGTTCATCTCAATCTTTACTGTAGGGAACCACTTTGATGGTTCAGAGTTTTTTGGAACATAATCATGATGCTCCCTAAGCGTATTATATCAACTCTCTAATCTAGTAATGCTAGCCTCAAGAGTGTCCACCCTAGCAAATATTTTTGCGAAAGAAGTATCGGTTTGGCTAGGCAAGTTGTAAGTGAGGATCAATTTATTTATAGCATTAATAGCATCATCCTCATTACAATGGAGGAAATCTCCTCCCACAACAGCATCCAAAGCATATCTATAGAAAAGAGCAATTCCAAGGTAAAAACTGCAAAGGAACAAGCTTTGAGTAATTTTAGGCTCAGTTTTCTCATGTAGATCGGAGATTCTAGACCAAGCTTCCTTAAAACTTTCATCAATTCCTTGTTTAAAATTGAAAATCATTTCCTCGGGTGACATAGTGATTGGAGCAAGGCTAGACATAGTGACAACTAAAGGAGACTTAATTTTTTTGTGTTTTTGAAATGAGAAAGCAAAACAAGTAAAACTATTTTTTTTGTGTTTTTTGAAGAACAAAACAAGCAAACAAAGCAAAAATAAAACTAAGCAAAAAAAAACAACAAAGTAAAGAGATTGGTTATGAGGGACTCCCCTTGTGAAGATGTCCTTGACTCCCCGGCAACGACGCCAGAAAAGATCTTGATGCGCTCGACTTTCAACGTAGAGCTCGTTGGGAACCCCAAGAGGAAGGTATGATGAGCACAGCAGTAAGTTTTCCCTCAGTTATGAAACCAAGGTTTAATCGAACCAGTAAGAGCAAGGAAACACCCCAAAGGTGTTACTAGCTGAGCTTTGGCAGCGCGCACTACCGGTGCTAGTAGCAACGTGGAGACCTGCACAACACAACCACAGAACTTTGTCCCCAACTTGCGATGAGGTTGTCAATCTCATCGTGTTTTGCAGAAAACAAAGGATTAAACATATCGAATGGAAAGAAGTAATAGTTTGCAGAAAGTAAACACAAAGCAGAAACAGTTTATAGATTGTATGTAAATAAAAAGGACCGGGATCCATAGTTCACTAGAGGTGGCTCTCCTTAGATAGACAACATGTTGGGTGAACAAATTACAGCGGGGCAATTGACAAACACTGAGAAAGCAATACATGCATATACTAATCATCTTGACTCCTCTGAGACTTGATTGGGCATTACAACATAATACATAGACCACCATCTAACTGCATCTATGACTAATAATCCACCTTCAGGTTATCATCCGAACCCCCTCTAGTATTAAGTTGCAAGCAACAGATTATTGCTTTACGAACTGCATGTAAAGTAAACAATACGATTGTTCTATGAACAAAGGATTGTTGTTTTCTCCCTAGTAGCAACATCACATCTAGTACCTTAAAGATTTTTGTCACTTCCCTAGATTACCAGAGGCATGAACCCACTATCGAGCATAAATACTAACTCTTGGAGTTGCTAGCATCTACTTGGCCAAGATAGCTACTAACAACGGAAAGCATGCAAGATCTCAAATAACAAAGACATGATAGAATCAATAATCAATCTGAAATAGCATCTCAATATCCATCAGATCCCCACAAACACAACAAGTATGAATTACAAATAGATGATCTTGATCATGAACGGAGCTCACAAGATCTAAACATGAAAGCACAAAGGAGGAGAAACCAACCATCTAGCTACTACATGGATCCGTAGTCCAAGGATGAACTACTCACGCATCACACTAGAGGCTTGCATGGTGATGAAGAAGGCCTCCAGGGTGAATTCCGCTCTCTGGCAGGGTGCCGAGATGAGCTTCAGGTCCCTCCTGATCTAGGGATGGAGATGACGGCGGCTACAGACTCTTTCGTGGATTTTTGATCAGGTACTTAGGGTTTTCGTCCCGAGGGCAATATATAGGTGGAAGGAGAGGCCGAGGGGGTGCCTGGGCTGGCCACACCACCCCCTGGCGCGGGCCAGGCCTGGCCGCGCGGCCAGGTGGTGTGGCCTCCCTCTGGCCCTTCTCTGTCTCGTATTCTGGCACTTGATCCCTTCTGGAAAAATAGGCACTTTGGCTTTTGTCCCGTCCAATTCCGAGAATATTCATTTTCTGACTTTCCTGGAATCAAAAACAGCAGAAAACAGGCAGCTGGCACCGTGGCTCTTGTTAATAGTTTAGTCCAAGAAATCATATGAAAACTACTCCAAAGTTGGAACAAAACACAAGAAAGTGGATAAAACCAAGCATGGAACATCAAACATTATAGATACATTGGCAATGTATCAACAGGACATGGTGGTCATGAAGACGTGGGCGGGCGAGAAGACGAAGAGTCTACCGGGCATGATCATCATGACGAAGGAGATGCCGGCGGGCATGATTATCATGACGAAGGAGATGCCGTCTGATGTCTATGCACTTCTATTCTTGTAGACAGTTGTTGGGCCTCCAAGTGCAGAGGTTTGTAGAACAACAGCAAGTTTTCCCTTAAGTGGATCACCCAAGGTTTATCAAACTCAGGGAGGAAGTGGTCAAAGGTATCCCCTCTCAAGCAACCCTGCAATCAAGATACAAGAAGTCTCTTGTGTCCCCAACACACCCAATACACTTGTCAGGTGTATAGGTGCACTAGTGTAGCACCCCGCTAAAACCACTACTAGAAAATCGCTGTGTTTTTGTGCATTGCATCATCATGACCGCTTGCTCATGTCATCATGCCGCATTGCATTTGAGCCTTGTCATGTCATCAGGCATCTGTTTGACTCAAACTATTTTACAAAGCCTATATTTGTTTTATAAATATCCCCTTCGCTTTTTCAAATGTAAAACCTCGGTCCGTCTGGATCTTTTATTTACCTAAAGTATTTTACAAAAGAATATTTCAAAATAAATAAAAGAAAACTATTTTATAAAGTGTTTTACCGAGGAGGCAGCCCAGCCCGTAGGCCAGATCACCTACTACCCGGGCAGGCCCAGCCCAAACTAGAACAACCAAACCCTAAACCACACCTGACCCTAACCCGAGTCCCAGCCGACACATCCCACCCCGCTGCCGCCACACTCACACACGCGCGCGTAGCAGTGCGGCGCAACACACAACCCGCGCGACAGCGTGACTCGCATGCGACATACCCAACTCGCGCTGCACGTTACTGGCCGCGCGCGTGATACACGCCCCAGCCGCACGACACGCTTCCCTCGCGCGCGCCTTGCAGCCTGGTCCCACTCCCATCGCTACGCGACACGCCCACCCCGCGCGATCCTCTCCTCCCTTCCTCTGTTTCTTCCCCAGCGCACCCACCGAGCCCGCCTGTCCTCGCCGCCTCCTTCCGCGTGAACCGCCTCCAGTCCGCCGGCCCGGGCTCGCCACCGCGCCGCCACGGGCATCCCCCTACCCTGCTGCCAGGCTCGGCCCGCAGCCGTCGGAGCCTCGATCCCCCTGCCAGCAACCGCCACCGCGGGCGTGCTCTGCAGGGCCCGGCCTCCTCGTCCGCGCCTCTGCCCGTGGTCACCCGACCTCGCGCCGGCCTCGCCTTCCCCACCTCCGGCCACGCCGTCGGCCGCCGTCCGCCTCCCCGCGCATGGCACCGCCACCGTCCGCGTGAGGCCGCGCGTCCTCCTCGTCGCTGCATCTGGAAGCCCTCGACCTCGCCTCCAGGCCGCCGTGCGACCTCGCCTCGTGCCACCTCTCCATCCCCTGCTGCCGGCCTCCTACAAGCTTGCGCCGTCAATAGCGACCTCGATCGAGCTGCGTCCGCCACTAGCCTCCTTGTCTTGCTGGCACTACCCAAGCTCCTCGTGGGTCCCCTCCTTCTCGACTCCCGAGCCCGCGCCCTTCCTCTATGAGCGCCCGGCCCCAAGCGTCGCCGCTCGCGGCAAGCCCTGCCGCCATCGTCGAGGTCCTCACCATCCTCCGCATCTTCCGGCCGCCGCCCCTGCGTCCCACGTGTCTCTCTGGAGCACCGTTGGCCGCCCTCCTCCCTTACTTGTCGGCCGCCGCGGCCAGCGGTCGCCTGCTCCGGCCTGCAGCTGCGCGCGAGTCCGCCTCGCGAGTGACCTCTCTGCCCTGCCGCCTGTCGCTCCTCTCACAGTGCCTCGCGCCTCCGTCGTCTGCAAGCCACGGTGCCGTGGCGCCCTGCAACTTCGCAGCCCTGCCGTCGGTCACGGCCTCCAGCCGCCAACTGCCAGCCGCTTTCCCTCTGCTGCCTCTAGTGCATGCTCGGTGCCCCTGTTCATTTAGGCACATGTGCGTGCAGAGCGCGTTGCCGTGACTTGTTTGTCCTTCTTTGGCACATGGTGGTGTGGTTGTTGCACCGTGGCCCGTAGTAGTTGTCGCACCGAGCCCGTGTTCAACTAGAGACCTTCCGCGTCAACTACCATCGCCGTGTAGGCCCTCACATCAGCTTCTGCTATGCGCTGTGAAGCCACCTGCATGTCACACTGACGCAAGATCCTCGTGCAATCGTGTCCCGAGACCCCAAGATGGCACTACAAGAATTTCCTCACCGACAAGCAAGATCGACGTTGACCCATACGCATCCGATGAACCATCGGCGACGAACCCGAGTCCGACACCAACACCCGAGAACTTCGACAAGGACGCCAAGGTCTCCCTCATGAAACGCATGATCTCCATCGTGGACCCGAACCCCTGATTTGAAGACCGATCCTGGCGAGACCGATCCCTCCAACCCCCGAACCCAAGATCTTCCGAACCCAGATGTGTGCCCCTAAGCCCCTATTTTTTTATAATATGGCATTATCAACTGTCGCATATTAAATTGTTCATGCATGCATACCTGTTTGTGGTTTGGGGGCATTATGCTGATTCACCTCATAATTAAATATGGAGTCTATATGCGGGATATCTGCGTCTCATTCCGGACTCCATTTAAATTGGTGTAGCGAACCAATGCCATGTTTCGCCCTGTTAATACAACATTTAAATTGCAGGGTTTCTAAACAACTCGAACATTAAACTTAATTGTCGGGACCCCGGTTCCGCTTAATATTGCCTAACTGCACCGCATCTTTGTCATGCCATGCATCATATCATGATCATGCCGGATTTTCTGCCGTAGTATTAAATATTGCATCCGGTGTTTCTTCTAGTGTTTGCTTCTTCGTGGATTAGGCCGATGAGTTGATGCGAGTGTCGACAAGTTCTCTGGATATGAACCTTCGGCAGTGTTTCCCAGGCGAGCATTCTCCCCTTTCTACCTATTTTTCATTTATAGTCTTTATTTCCTCCTGTTGATCTATTGCTATCCGTGTCACGATGCTTTAGTGTTCCGTACCAGATATATTCCATGCAGCCTTTATATTGCCATGGACACATCCTATTGCATGTTGTTTGATAGATAGTCGGCCTTGCGAGTCGTAGTTGCTTGCTTATGTGTTGCTTCGCGTCGTTGTCGTTCCACCGTTGACGGCAAGTTGGCACATGACAAAGGGTGGAGATGCTTTATGGTGGAGATGATCATGACTTTAAATACAACTATTAAATTGCTGGGACAACTAATGAAAGAGGCACCGGTGGGCAATATATGCTATTTGGTTTTTATGTCCACTTGTGTCCCGTAGGCCCCGAGTAGTTGATACCTGTTCCTTGACTATTCGCACTATCCACATACGGGAGACTCTATGAATCCCCCTTAGCCAGAGCTTGATTCATTTCTTATTTCTTGGGGCCACAAACTAGTTTGGGGCTTTATTACTATCCTGTACTTATGCCATGCTTTACTGCTTTATTTACGATTGTGCGTGGAGCACCTGTACTGTTTAGGAATTGCGGAGTGCTTTCGCGGTATCGACAAGCCCAGTCACACTTTCGGGTTCCCAGTTGTTTACAGCCATTGGCGCAAACCTTGGGTCTGTCTCGGAGCCGGCCAACTTCGTTACGGGTAGCTTAATGGGGTGGCTCCCGGAAATATTTTCTGAATCCTGTGATCTCTTTGTCGTGAAAGCCTCGTTGGGTTTTGAGTTGGTTTTTCCGAGGTTGATCGTGTGTGTGTTGCTATTTGTGCACCCCTGCAGGGTAAATCTTTCTGAAAGCCGTGTCCGCGGTTATGGATGACTTGGAGCACAGTATCTCGATCATAGACAAGCATAACTAAAGTAGTGCTATAAATTTGACTTAATATGTGACCAGTAATTCAGCTTCACTATAATGGAATGGATAATAAAAATGCCAACAACTGGTGGATCTGTGGTGATCTGTGTCATACTATACCTGCCTAGTAAGTATTGCAACTCCAACGGAATGTGATAAAAGTACCAACAACTGCTGGGTTTTGGGGTTCCTCAGGACAATTATATCTGACTAGTAAATGTTCCAACTACCATGGAATGGTTAATTAAAACTGCCCACTACTTATGCTTCAGGATGACTCATGCTATTTATATGTGATTAGTAAGTGCTGCAACTATAACAGAATGAGTAAAATTGCCAACTGTGTGAGTTCCTTGGTCCGACTTCCTCATTTGGTCTCAAGGGGGAAATACCAGGATGGGTATGATTGGTGTTAGTATTAGGTTGGAACCGAATAGGTCTTTCTTATCCCTCTCTAATAGCCGCCAGTTTTACTGAGTCTCTATAGGTTGTTTAGTGCTGCCACACTGCCGCTTTAGTCCACCATACCTATGTAGGCGAGGACCGCCGAATTCTAGCCTCGCCGTGTACTGGCCTCAGTACTGACGCTCCTCTTTTTCCTTTACCCTTTATCGGCACCCCTTTTGTTTTTAGCAGGTTTGAGATCGACGTCGTTAGCAGGGTTCCCCTTCCGGCTTGTCCTAGGCAGGGTTATGGACGCCATTGGTTATTCTTCAGTGCTCTTAGCCTCATTTGCATCTTGCCCGTACTCGGACGTTGAATTGGTTTCAAGGTGATTTGGATCTTGTACTGTATATCTGTATTCTTGACTCATGGAGTCGTGTTGTATATATCTGTTCTGTGGGTTCCATCGTGGACTATTGTGTAATGGTATTACTTCGTTTTCCACCCGCACGAAAGTGCCTGGTGGGCATCCTTGAATCGTTTCTATGCGGGTTTGGCGGGAAGCGCTAAAACTTGCATAGGGCCGATTTGAGGGTGTTACAACTAGTTCGGCGAAGAGATAGTGAAATACACGTGGTATGGATAATTATAAGTGGTAATGGTGATAGAAAATAACTTGATGGCGTGGAAAAGAATAAAGGCAAACTGAAATAAAGATAGAAGCAAGCAAACATGTAACCGATCTAGTAGCAAACGAAGTATCAATGCTTAGAAACAAGACCCAGGGATCATACTTTCACTAGTGAACACTCTCATATAATATATTATATTCATGATACTACTCTTAACTACTCTCCGGTTGGACACTCTAATCGATGGTAGGGCTATAACAACACACCTCAAAGTAAGCCTTTCCCATCTAGAAAACCTCACACTATCACCTTAAGCACTAGATGAGTCCAACAAACACCACAATTTCATAAAGACATCCAACTCCAAATATAACTCATAACAATTATTTGTAATCTCTAGCCTAAGTTCCACCATGGTGAGCACGCTGTCACTTCCACACACATGGGGAGAGCAGAGATTCATTAAAGCACTTGAGTAGCAGAATAGATCTATAGATTACAAGCTCATGATCTCAATAAGATCATGCATAGAGAGAGAGATGAACACATAGCTACCGGTAGAACCTTTAGCCTCAAGGAAGAACTACTCCCTCCTCATCATGGGAATCAGCAATGGTGATGGAGATGGCGGTGGAGATCGATGGAGATGGCTCCGGGGGCACTTCTCCGTCCCGACAGGGTGCCGGAACAGAGATTTTCTGTCTCCCGAATCTCCTTTTCGGTGGAGGTGGCGCTGCAGAACTTTTCGTGGCTGGAGGCTTGATTTCTTAGGGTTTATGCATCAGGAGGCTTCTTATAGGCGAAGAGGCAAGGTCGGTGGGCGGCAAGGGGGCCCACACCACCTGGTGGCGCGTCCAGGGCTAGCCCGTGCCACCACATGGTGTGGCCGCCCTATGGCCCCTCTCCGTCTTGTCTTCTGGCTCCGTGAGTCTTCCGGTAAAATATCGACTTTGGCTTTTGTCCGGTCCAATTCCGAGAATATTGATTTTCTGACTTTCCTGGAACCAAAAACAGCAGAAAACAAGCAACTGGCACTGTGGCATCTTTTTAATAGGTTAGTCCAAGAAATCATATAAAAAGTACTCCAAAGTGTGGACAAATACAAGAAAGTAGATAAAACTAAGCATGGAACATCAAAAATTATAGATACATTTGCAATGTATCAACATCCCCAACCTTAACTCCTGCTCGTCCTCGAGTAGGTAAGTGATAAAAAGAAAGAATAATTTTTTAGGTGACATGCACCATCAAAGACTTGATCAAAGTATTTGTAAAACATTCAAAGCTGGGATCATAGTACTTCAACTTAGCATGAAGGATAAAAGTTCTAGCAATAAGACATAGCAACTATGTTGCAACATGAAAAGGCACAAACAAAAGATTCATGAATAACAATGCTTTGCAAGACGTTTGTTTGTTTCACATAAAGAAAACATAGCATAATAGCATTCAGCTTGTCCCTCATAGAGTAGCAAATATAAATGCATAGGACACCTTCAAAGTTCATAAGAGTGACTAGATACAAATAGTTTAAAACAAGCAATATCAAGTTATGCATCAATCAACAAGTCTTGGGACAATGCACATAGAACTAAGAACGGCCACTATGCTCTCAAAGTAGGTGCATAAAGATAGAAGGTGGAGACTCAATATAATGGTGGAAGAAGGGCCTTTTTATAAAAGGAAGTAGGGATTCAAGTCTCATAAAGAGCTTCCAAAAATTATGGTACTTATAGCTTTCAGCTCTCATTGCCCCTATCATAAGCATCTTTAAGGTGATTAAGGTTAAAGTGACACAACTAAGAGGATATGCTTGACAAGTTATAAACCGAAATCTCATGCCCCTTACTTACGAAGACCGATCCTCATGCTACTCAACTTTAGTCACGAGTATGCTCTTGTCATTGTAAGTATATGTGTATCATTAAGAACCGCCAACAGGGTACCCCTTGCACATGATACGGGAGCTTTCCCATAATCAAAATGACAAGGCAAGCAGACAATGAGCATCTCGGTGATCTTTTTATTTTCTATTTGCATAGGTTTTTATTGAGGATGCTTCATAGAGTGCTCATTATGGTGATGCTGCAAGTTTCCACCATGATTAGGCATGGCTTAGGCTAGCGGCCCAGGCTTTTCTCTAACACACATACAAACTCCATGATCTTACAAGTTCCACTTTTATTTCACACCGCCAGGATCCGTAAGCAAAAGAACATGATATCAACGGGGTACAAAGTACAAGTGCAATGTTGAAAGCATTCCCCATGGTACATGGTTCTGCTAATTTCAACTTATAAAGCGCAAGCATATACGCAACAAAGAAGGACACAATGGTTCAAGTTTATTAGATGCAAAAAAGTAAAGTGTGCCATCAAGTGCGGTAGAGCTTTAATCACTAGTTTTCTCATAACAAGTTTAATTTGGAAGGTAAACAAAAGCATGAATATACTTGGAATAGCATAAGATAGTAGGTAGGTATGGTGGACTCTTTGGAATAACTTGGTTTTATTTGGAGTTGGATGCATGGGTGGAACTCATACTTTGTTGTGGAGGCTAGCAAAAGACTGGGAGTGACAAACTAAGAGAGCAATAATGGCCATAATCATGCAGAGCGACAAAACATCATTGATCAAAGCATAAAGTGATACTACAAGTTGAAAACTAAAGGATCATAAAGGCTATGGTGACTTGAGATAGTCATAACATGGTGTGAGCATGCGCCAAGTCAAGCCAAATAAAGCATCAAAGGAGAATACCACTATACTATGCTTTAATATGCTAAAACAACGCATGATTCATCCAAGGCACATTAAGCAATCTCAATTGTTTATAACAAGTCATGCTACAGCAAAGAATACTAAGCATAAAGCCAAAACAATATCAAGCATGGCATGACAAAGCATAGGCCACAGTCAAAAACAAGCTCTCTTTAACACTTAAGCATGAGCTTTCCTACTCTTTTCCAAACCAAACCAAACTATTTGAAACAACTCACAAAGATGATAATAAATAAAGATCAGTGAGGTTGTCTCACAAATCTACAAAGAAGAACTAAAAAGTTCTAAGCTGAAAGCACGAGAAAACTAAGGCTTAACACGGTGCTAGCAAAAGAGAACACCCACAGAACAATAAGAATGAAAACTAGAGTGTTCTAGGCAATGAAAACGGAGCGTGTCTCTCTCCAAAAGAAGTGTGTTGGGATCCAACAAACTTATTCAAGAAAACTAAGCAAACCAAGCAAACTAAAACTAAAAACGAAAACAAAGACGCTCCAAGAACAACACAACTGTGCATGAAACAATAAAAATGAAGTGTTTGGAAGAAACCTGAGATTTTTATTGATGAAGAAGGGGATGCCTTGGGCATTCCCAAGCTTTGACGCTTGTACTTCTTGGATATTTCTTGGGGTGACATGCGTGGCATCCCCAAGCTTGAGCTTTAGTCCATCCTTCATCTCATTACTCATTCCTTCCATACACCTAAATTTTTTCCTTCATACAAAACTTCACACAATCTTTATTAGCAACATTAGTGCATTCAAGATAATAAGTCTTTAGGTTCAGTTTCAACACAAATAAAACTTCCATTAAAACACATGCTACTGTAGCACTTCCCTCAAAAAGCTCAATTCCCCAAAAGAACTCAAAAAGGAACCAACAAGAAGCAAATGCAGAAAATGGCAGAAATCTGTCAAAACAGACCAGCAGGTAAAGACGAATTTTTTAGAAGACCTTCTATTGCTCAAATCAAGAAGTGTTGAACTAACGAAAGTTAGATAACAACCTGGGGAAGAAGAACGAAAATTCATGCCTCAAAAGGATATACAGAGATTTTACACGAATTTTTACGGTGAAGCACTGAAATCTGTTTTGGGACACCAACTTTCCCAATCATTACTTCTCTCTCATTAGAGGTTACTCTTGGCACAAAAAGCAAATAAAAAGGATAAGGAGCGGTTATTAATGAAGTAATAACTTCAAGACTCATCTAAAACTTTTGGGTTATCTCCTAATAAGTACTTTTCTTTAACGCCTTTAAGTTAGGCATGATAGTTTGAGAAGATGCTCACATAAGAAATATGAATTGAAATAAAAGAGAGCATCAAGTAGCAAATTCAAAGCACAATTAAGTCTAACCCACTTACTATGCATAGGAATCTTGTAAATAAACAATTCATGAAAGCACAAAGCAACAAGCATAGTAAAGCAAAACAAGTGCAACTTCAATACTTTCAACATAAAGAGGGGAAACTTAATATTATTGAGATGCATAGAACCATGTTTCTCTCTCTCATAATAACTTTCAGTAGCAACATGAATAAAATTAAGAATATAACTATCACATAAAACATTCTTATCATGAGCCACATGCATAAAATAATTAATACTCCCCACATAAATATAGTCATTCTTATTAATTGTAGTGGGAGCAAATTCAACAAAGTAGCTATCATTATTATTCTCATCACCATAATCATCAAATATAGGAGGTATATTGTAATCATAATTAATTTCTTCCTCAATAGTAGGTGGACTGAAAATATCATAATCATCATTGCAATCATCATATATTGGAGGTGTAGTATCATCATAAGCAATAGAATAATTATCTTCCAAAGTGTGTTCATTTGTAAACATATCATCATTGAAAGGATCATGGATAGCAGTAATAGTACAACAATTATTAATATCATCATTTTCAGAATTGGTACCAAAGAGATTTTCAATATCAAAAGAAGTGTTCTTTTCCCAATCATGATCACTACTATAGGTAACAGGCATAGGAACATCATCGAGTTCAGACTCATCAAAAACTATAATAGGAGCTACATGCTTAGGGGAAAATACCGTTTCCTCCCTCCTTTTACTCCTCCTTTTCTTCTTTAGCTTCTTCTCTTTAGGAGGGAGAGGCTTGAAAGGAAGCTTCTCCATATACCCTGGTTCATTGTTAGAGACAATAGAAGAAACTTTGGAGGATTCCTTCTTTTCATTAATAAGATCAAAACACATATTAGTCCTATCATATTTTGGTAAAATCTCACCTTCTATAATATTTTGTATGTAAGTATTTGTGTGACAATTATCAACACAATAAAGATGACAACCATGCAGGACACTATTCATATCAAAAGCACCCATCTCTACCAAAGAGGTTTTTCTTGATAACTCTTCACACCCCAAAAATAATGTAAGTTCATCATGCTGATTAGGAGTGATCATGTCATCACAATACAAACTTGCAGCACTAATTGGATTAGAAGGGATATTATTATGGCCTGAGCATTGGAAATTGAAATGACCCACTTCAAAGCAAAGTTCACAAATAAAAGGATAGAGGGCACAAACTTTTTTACCAAGATCATTTAGAGCCCTATACCACATTCTAGTTTTTTCATTCCAGTGGGTGATACAATATGATTCTTCAACTCGATTACTCTCACAAGGTCTATGTATCCCACAAAAATTAACATGCTTATAAGAAATAGAACTTTCAGAGGTTTGAGCATGTTTATTGCTATCATTAACAGCAATTTCATTTTCCATGCAAGTGTCTTTAAAAGGCTCATCATACATGTCCCACTTTTCTTTAGGAGCATTAATATGAGAAGCAAAGGTTTTAAAACAATCAATAAGAATTTGAGGATCAAGACCATATTTAGCACTAAGCTCTTGAAAATCAGTAGTTTCAGCAAAAGACTTAATGCAATCATACTCATAGTTTATACCTGGTTCTTTACCTTTGTTGTTATCCCAATCTTCGGTATTGCTTTGAATTGTTTCAAGAAGATCCCACTTAGCTTTGACCTCCTTACTCGTGAAGGATCCCTCTAAACAAGTATCTAGATAGTCCTTGTAATGTCCTGAAAGCCTTGCATAGAAATTATTAATAACAATATTCCTGGGGAGCTCAAGGATGGGACATTTGAGCATTAGTGACTTCAATATCCCCCATGCTTGGGCAATACTTTCTCCATCACGAGGATGAAAATTATAAATGTAATTCCTATCTTTATGAATTTCATGAGGAGGATAAAATTTGGAGTAAAAGAGAGATTCAAGTTCCTTCCACTCCAAATGATGAGGATCATCTAGTAGCTCATACCACTCCCTTGCTTTGCCCTTAAGTGAAATAGGGAATAGCTTCCTCTTAACTTGGTTCATTGAAATACCTACACACTTGAACAACTCGCATAATTCATGTATAAAGAGTAAATGATCACCAGGATGGACAGTTCCATCTCGAAAATAGCAGTTATTCATAATACGTTCAACAATTTTTATAGGTATTTTAAAAGGGATGCTTTCAGTATGTGGATTTAAAATATCACAAGTATCATTAGAATTACCACATATGGGAGATAAAGTATCATCATAGCAAATTTTCTTCTTTAAAGCTGGGGAACTAAAAAGATCATTTTCATAAAAACCAACTTCCCCAAGCTTAGACGTTTCCATACCATTAGTAAGAATGGTGTTCAAAAGATTCATACTAATAACATTGCTATTAGCATGCAAGGAAGGTTCCAAGGGTTTTTCAATTTTCTTTTCAAAGAATTCGAGTTCTAACTTAGGAAAAAGACTAAAAAGCTCTCTGATTTTTTTTGTTGTTTTACATTAAGCCTAACTAGTGAAAACAAGAAACAAAAAGACAAAATTGCAGAATCTAAAGGGAATAACTTCGAGCACTCACACCAGAAAATAGACGTTTGCCGTGGGAGGTTCTTCTTCTTTAATCCTCCGGTGTGAATACCTTTTACCTTACCTCCCGGCAACGGTGCTAGAAAATAGGCGTTTGCCATGGGAGGTTCTTCTTCTTTAATCCTCCGGTGTGAATACCTTTTACCTTTCCTCCTCGGCAATGGCGCCAGAAAATAGCTTGATGTCTACGCACTTCTATCCTTGTAGACAGTTGTTGGGCCTCCAAGTGCAGAGGTTTGTAGACCAGCAACAATTTTTCCCTTAAGTGGATCACCCAAGGTTTATCGAACTCAGGGAGGAAGTGGTCAAAGGTATCCCCTCTCAAGCAACTCTGCAATCAAGATACAAGAAGTCTCTTGTGTCCCCAACACACCCAATACACTTGTCAGGTGTATAGGTGCACTAGTTCGGCGAAGAGATAGTGAAATACAAGTGGTATGGATAATTATAAGTGGTAATGGTGATAGAAAATAACTTGATGGCGTGGAAAAGAATAAAGGCAAACTGAAATAAAGATAGAAGCAAGCAAACATGTAACAGATCTAGTAGCAAACGAAGTATCAATGCTTAGAAACAAGGCCCAGGGATCATACTTTCACTAGTGAACACTCTCATATAATATATTATCTTCATGATACTACTCTTAACTACTCTCCGGTTGGACACTCTAATCGATGGTAGGGCTATAACAGCACACCTCAAAGTAAGCCTTTCCCATCTAGAAAACCCCACACTGTCACCTTGAGCACTAGATGAGTCCAACAAACACCACAATTTCATAAAGACATCCAACTCCAAATATAACTCATAAAAAGTATTTGTAATCTCTAGCCTAAGTTCCACCATGGTGAGCACGCTGTCACTTTCACACACATGGGGAGAGCAGAGATTCATTAAAGCACTTGAGTAGCAGAATATAGATTACAAGCTCATGATCTCAATAAGATCATGCATAGAGAGAGATGAACACATAGCTACCGGTAGAACCTTTAGCCTCGAGGAAGAACTACTCCTCCTCAGCATGGGAATCAGCACTGGTGATGGAGATGGCGGTGGAGATCGATGGAGATGGCTCCGGGGGCACTTCCCCATCCCGGCAGGGTGCCGGAACAGAGGCTTTCTGTCCCCCGAATCTCCTTTTCGGTGGCGGTGGTGCTGCGGAACTTTTCGTGGCTGGAGGCTTGACTTCTTAGGGTTTATGCATCAGGAGGCTTCTTATAGGCGAAGAGGCAAGGTCGGTGGGCGGCCAGGGGGCCCACACCACCTGGTGGCGCGACCAGGGCTAGCCCACACCACCACATGGTGTGGCCGCCCTATGGCCCCTCTCCGTCTCGTCTTTTGGCTCCATGAGTCTTCCAGTAAAATATCGACTTTGGCTTTTGTCCGGTCCAATTCCGAGAATATTGATTTTCTGACTTTCCTAGAACCAAAAACAGCAGAAAACAGGCAACTTGCACTGTGGCATCTTGTTAATAGATTAGTCCAAGAAATCATATGAAAAGTACTCCAAAGTGTGGACAAAACACAAGAAAGTAGATAAAACCAAGCATGGAACATCAAAAATTATAGATACATTTGCAATGTATCTCTGGCGGGCATGATCAGCATGGAGAAGGAGATGGCGACGGGCATGATCATCATGAAGAAGGAGAACACGTGAACACAGAGACGCTGCTAACTTCGGTCTTGCAGGACCCTCATGTTCAAGAACTGCTCCTCAAGGAGACGAGCAACAACAAAGCTGTAGCCAGAGAGAAAGCCAAGCTGGCCCAAATGGAGGTAGACGGGATGACTCCATTGTATCCTGGGTGTCGCCCTGAGGATACACGTTTGAGTGTAACGCTCAAGGCTCTGTAGATGAAGGCCGAACACAAATGGACCGATGTGAGCTTCAACGCGAACATGGAATACTAGCACGACCGACTTCCTAAGAGGAACACATTGCCAACAACTATCGAGGAGGCCAAGAAAATCATGTGCCCTCTCGACCTACCACACATTAAATACGGATGGCGGTAGCGGCAACCCAGCCGCTTCTCAGAAGAAGAAGGAATCGAAGGAGCGGAAGGTGCCAGTGCTCGCCACCGTCTGCGATGAGTTCACCGAGGTCACAGAAAGTGGCCTACCCATTGCGCCAGAGGTGATTGCTAAAGGGTATGACCTGCAACTCGGGTGCATCGTCCGGGAAAGCATGTTGATCAACACGAAGTACGTCAGACATGCTGACAATGTAGCTTTGGTCGATAACCTCCTTAAGAAGCTTCACAAACGATACAGATTCCCAGAGCGGTTTAGAAACCTCGAGAGAAAGAACCTGGTGAACAAACTAGCCCTCACGAAGATGAGCAACGCCTTGAGCAGCTGGAAAACCCAGGTGAAGACTAGCATTGACGAAGGTGAAAGCTAGGAGGTTATTAGGAAGAAAAATCTGATGCTCGACGAAGAGGAGTTTAAGATATTCAAGGCGGATATAGCTACCGCTGACGCTATAAAATGGACTAAATGGGGAAGGAGTATGCGGGAACAGAACATAGGTAACCACCGCCTTGGAAGCGGCGGTTACAGGGGGAAACATGCCATTTGGGACAAGGAGGACGCCGAGCTTGAACGCCATTGTAAAGACAACCCTTGGCTTAAAATCACGGACTTATAGCTTAGGCAATTTGTTCGGGCCCGCTACTACCCGGACAAGGAAACAGGGGAGTTCATCATCGATGATCTGGAGGTGAAGGACTTCGAGAAGAATCTGGTAAGGAATTTATCGATGATCTCAAGTCTATTGCGTTCTAATTAAAATAATGAAGCCAAGAATCTAAATGGGTTCACCTTTCCTTGTCTTTGCAGGAGGAGGAACTAAACGCTGCTGCCACAGAGTCGTCCCAGGATTCGACGGAGCCGTGGGACACGGTTTTCAACAAGGCGACCAATGCTTACAAGAAGAGGGACAAGGGGTTGCCGCCGTCCTCAGCTGGCCGTGTGTACGGCTTCGGTACGAGCATGAAGTTTAAGGAGTACTACAAAGAGGACGCCAATAAAAGAAGGGAGAGGAAGAACCAATTGGCAGCTAAGGATAAAGCCACTGTTGAAGAGCTGAAGATGAAGGTGCAGACACTGGAGGAGAAGACGGTGGACGAGAAAATGGTGGACAAGTTAGTGGAAGAGAAGCTCCGCTCGATGATCCCCCCCGAGTTTTTCGAGGGGCTTACTGCTTGGAATGCGGGAGGTTGACAGGGGCCGATACATCTGCCCAGCTTAAGCGGCAGCAACTCGGGCATCAATGTTACCGTGTCGCCAGACCTGGTGACCCCGCCGGCCGTCAATGTCGGGACGCAGTCGCTCATTTTGGTCACACCGACGCCCCTCCCACCAAAGATACCAATAAAGCGCAGCCGACGGCGGTGGTGCTTCGTGAGGCACCCGAGCAGGAGATTGCAGATGATGATAGGCCGGCCGCCGGCATCGGCCGTGTCTCTACATTAGCCGAGCTCCACGCCATCACCAAGGTAACTAATTAGTTAGTGCACGTCATCTTCTTTATGCCTTTGATGCATGACTGCTGCCATCTCATGATGCCCAACAACATGTTTTGCCTCAGGACACTTCTTGCATACTCCTGCTTAAAGATGTCGGCGGTGAGTTGAAGGATGTTGCCAAGGGCACTCTCATACAACCAACGAGCCGCACGATGCACAACAATCCAATGGATGATGATGTGATGAGGGTCAGGTTGGCTCAGGTGTTGCCAGGGTGCGACGACATGGACCCCCCTTTCAACCTCAGGGAGCCGACGAATACAAGACCCTTGGAGAATGCTACAACTAGCCCTTGACATGGCCGAAGACCCAGATTCGTCTTGCGGGGGGGGGGGGGGGGGCACCGGCACCACCTCTTGACCGATCGCCCGGCCACCACCTCGGAAGCCAGCAACCGTCGTCGTCGCCACCACCAGCTGTCACCAGCAACTCTTGGCAGCGTGTGCACTGCCACATGGCAAAGACATTGTGCCGCAACCACCGTCGCCCCCGCTACCACCACCACATGATGGCACCCATGAAGATGATGATGAATTGGTCAACGTTGACGACTTCATCAACACCGGCGCCACCAAAGGATTGTATATGCCTTCTGTGGATGAAGAACCCTTCATAGCTCGCGGCGACCATCAAGCTGGTCAGCCCAATACATGCACGCAACGCCTGGTCTTCCATGGTATTTCTCAAGAGACGCCTCCGGCCGCTGATCCCCTACAAGAGAAACCGGGATTGGTTTTTAGCCCCAACACACTCCAAAAGGTGGCCGATGAGAAGATGGCAGTGGCTGACACTGTTGTGAAGAAGAAGCACTACAGGAAGAGAGGTAATAATAATAAGAAGAAGGGTGCGAGCTAGCCTCTTCCGAAGAGGATCCGGGGTCAGGACGTCTTCATCGTACCATCCAAACAATATGGCTTGCCCCGAGTGCATGTAGCTGGTGATCCGATATTGACTCCGGATATGATCCACATTACGGTTGGAGCCATGTTAACTTTGCACGAGGGTGTCAAGACACTAGAGGGCCTCCTTCTTAAAGACGAAGATCCAAATTAGCCGGTTTTCACGGCCAAGGTGCCATTGGACGTGGGCTTCATCAATGAACCCCCCGCGGATATATTCTTCATAGCGTTCGAGGACATATTCAAGCTGTTTCTCATGAAATGGCTGGACTATAACTTGGTCCGCCTATACGCGCTCAATCTGGCGATTAAGATCAAGAGAGAGAGAGTACCACAGAAATCACGATAGTGGATCCCTACTACATGCGGGACATCCAGTTGGTCGAAGGATCAGAGACACGGACCAAGGCGACGGCGTACCTCGAGAAGTTCATGGTGGACAACAAGAGTAAGGGCACACTTCTTTTGACTTTCTTTCCCAAGTAAGTACACACACTCACTCATCGCCACCGTAACTTATGCATTTCTTATAGATTTCTTCATTTGCTCTTTTTCAATATTCCGTTCCAATTGTGTTGCGCAGAGACAAATACTGCACACTCATCGTCCTTGCCCCAAGGTATTCGATAGCCACGTATTTCGACTCGGGGAGTTTGATGAAGAAGAACGACTACACCAGAATAAGGGGTGTTCTCAATGAGGATCTTGAGGGCTACACCAAGAAGGGATGCACCTTCGTAGATAAGGGGGAATGTATCAAGGATGGCAAACACATGTTCAAGCACGTGCTCGAGTTCCCCTAAGTCAAGTAGTCGACTACTGGTGCCAAGGAGGCCTTCTACATCCTCCATCACCTTAAAGGCTATGTTTGGGATTGCCAAAACCTAACGCTGCCATCTAGTCTCCGAGGATGGGCCGGAACTTTGGCGCGAATCGACGATGATGATCTTAGAGAAGACTTCCATCGCATTCAGATGAAGTTGTCGCAAATCATCATTGAAGATGTCAACACAAGGGGGTGCCCTACAACAAGCCAGAGGGTTGAGTAAGAGGGAGATCGAAGAACGCCTCCGTAAGCAGGATGACACAAGGACGTGGATGACGAAAGAGGGCTATCTACCATTCCCGAAGCCGAGCGAGAAGAGGAAGTATTCATGATCGATGTATGCCTCTAGCATGATCTAGTGTGTGTATATTCTTGATGGACGCATGCTGTATTAGTGTGTGTGTGTCATAAACTTTACTATCTTGTGGTCGAAATGGTCATTGTTGTTAGACTTAAACTACCTTGTAGTCGTGTTGTCGTTGAACTTATTGCTTCTATGATGATCTATCTTTTAGGTTTATGGATCCTTTGTTTTATATTCTGTGAACATATATATATATATATATGGATGTGACCCTTTATTAATTATTTTCGTTGTATTTTTACTAATATGCCTTGTCGTCTATAGAGATGGCGACGAGGTGGTATGTGGTGTACATGGGTAGGGTTCTAGGAGTCTACGAGGAGTGGGAGGATTGTCACAAACAAGTGAACAAGTTCAGCGGCAACATCTGCAAAGGATACGCGACTAGAGAGGAGGCGGTAGCCAAGTGGAGGAACCACCTGTGGAAGAAGAACCGGATGAAGATATTGGTCGGGCTAATGCTCTTACTCACCATTATCACAGCTGTATTCTATTTGATCCTAGTGTAGGTGGCGGTGGCCACTTCATATTTGTAATGTGAGATGATATGAACTTTGTATTCGGCACTTGTGTAAAAATTTGGCACTTGACACTATATATGTATCTCGATCGGGCTCTAAGGGTGATGACATTATACTTGTGTTTGTATTATATGTTGGTTTTCATCTACTACATGTGCAATGTACTGTTTATACTGATCTGGATAAATACTGTATAAATCCTATATAAATACCTGATTATACACCAGGAATGTATTTTATTTTGAATACATGTAATATCTTCAGTGGCGCATATAGAAAAGGTGTCAGTGGCGCATATAGATTATGTGGCGCATTGGATTATATGCGCCACTAAACTGCTTCCTATGGCGCATATGCAGGAATGCGCCATAGAAGTCTGAAGTCTGAGACTTTTGTGGCGCATTTCTATATGTGCCGTAGGAAGCAGATATCAGTGGCGGGGTAACAGTGGAGACAGAGATATGCGGCACAGAAGGTAGATTTACATGTGCCACATAAGAGGTGTTTCCTAGTAGTGGTAGCGGCGGCGCTCCTACGTCGTCTCCCTTCATGAGGCGCTGCTTAGGCTCCAAGGGGTGTCCCCAAGGTGGCACTCGCTGATGGTGTACTCGCCGGTGTTGGCTACTTCTGCAGGTGTGAGTCTCCGAGGCGCTATGTACGCCGTCGCCGACACTATCTTTGAAAGGACATATACTGTCATAATCACTTTTGGTTTTCGGTAACAACTAGTAGACCCTCTTTTACAGTTTGCTATTGTCTATAGGTTGATATATTACAAAGTGAAAAGGACCATAGGCCTATGGAACATTCCCTGCATGTCTCTTGGGAATTCCAGACCGGAGTCTCTGGTCTGCCAAGACCAGAGTCTCCGGTGTGGTCCGGAGTTTCCCCAGGAGTCTTCGGAGGGGGCTTCTGTTTTCCTGCCTGGGTCAGTGATACATTGCAAATGTATCTATAATATTTGATGTTCCATGCTTAGTTTTATCCACTTTCTTGTGTTTTGTTCCAACTTTGGAGTACTTTTCATATGATTTCTTGGACTAACCTATTAACAAGAGCCACAGTACTTTTCATATGATTTCAGAAAATGAATATGCCCTGTCCAATTACGAGAATATTCATTTTCTGACTTTCCTGGAACCAAAAACAGCAGAAAACAGGCAGCTGGCACTGTGGCTCTTGTTAATAGGTTAGTCCAAGAAATCATATGAAAAGTACTCCAAAGTTGGAACAAAACACAAGAAAGTGGATAACACCAAGCATGGAACATCAAAAATTATAGATACATTTGCAATGTATCAACATCCCCAAGCTTAACTCCTGCTCGTCCTCGAGTAGGTAAGTGATAAAAAGAAAGAATAATTTTTTAGGTGACATGCACCATCAAAGACTTGATCAAAGTATTTGTAAAACATTCAAAGCTGGGATCATAGTACTTCAATCATAACATGAAATACAAAGTTCTAGCAATAAGACAAAGAAACTATGATGCAACATGAAAAGGCACAAACAAAAGATTCATGAATAACAATTCTTTGCAAGACGTTTGTTTGTTTCACACAAAGAAAACATAGCATAATAGTATTCAGCTTGTCCCTCATAGAGTAGCAAATATAAATGCATAGGACACCTTCAAAGTTCATAAGAGTGACTAGATACAAATAGTTTAAAACAAGCAATATCAAGTTATGCATCAATCAACTAGTCTTGGGACAATGCACATAGAACTAAGAATGGCCACTATGCTCTCAAAGTAGGTTCATAAAGGTAGAAGGTGGAGACTCAATATAATGGTGGAAGAAAGTCCTTTTTTATAAAAGGAAGCAGGGATTCAAGTCTCATAAAGAGCTTCCAAAAATTATGGTACTTATAGCTTTCAGCTCTCATTGCCCCTATCATAAGCATCTTGAAGTGATTAAGCTTAAAGTGAACAAACTATCGTGTACATGCTTGACGAAGTATAAGTTAGAAATCTCATGTCCCTTGAATACGAGGGCCGCTCCTCATGCTATTCAAGTTTAGTCACCAGTAAGTTCTTGTCATCGTAAGTACATGTGTATCATAGAGAACCGCCAACGGGGTACCCCTTGTCCAATGATGCGGAAGAATCCCCATATCAAAATGACAAGGCAAGTAGACAACAAGCATCTCAGCAATCTTCTTATTTACCATGGTAATATGGTGCTTTTTTCTCTCTTTCCTCTTTTCATAATCTCCTTTTTTTCTCTTTTTTTCTCAATATAGGACTCTTTTTTTATAAGAAGAATGCTTCATAGACAGCTCATTATGGTTACGCTGCAGGTTTCCACCATGTTAACATGGATTAGACCAGCGGCCCAGGCGTTTTTGTAACACACATACATAACTCCATGGACTTACAAGCTCCCCTTTCATTTCACACCGACGACATCCATAGACAAAAGAGCATGATATCAACTAGGTACAAAGTACCAGTGCAATGTTGAAAGCGTTCCCCATGACAGCATGGTTCTGCTAATTCCCAACAAATAAGTGCAAGCATATACAACATAGACGACACAATCGTTCAAGTTTATTAAGGGCAAGAAAAGTAAAGTGTGCCATCAAGTTCGTGAGAGCTTTAATCACTAGTTTTCTCATAACAAGTTTAATTTGGAAGGTAAACAAAAGCATGAATATACTTGGAATAGCATAAGCTAGTAGGTAGGTATGGTGGACTCTTTGGAATAACTTGGTTTAGGGAGTTGGATGCATGAGTGGAACTCATTGTTGTGGAGGCTAGCAAAAGACTGGGAGCGACAAACTAAGAGAGCAATAATGGCCATAATCATGCAGAGCGACAAAACATCATTGATCAAAGCATAAAGTGATACTACAAGTTGAAAACTAAAGGATCATAAAGGCTATGGTGACTTGAGATAGTCATAACATGGTGTGAGCACGTGCCAAGTCAACCCAAATAAAGCATCAAAGGAGAATACCACTATACTATGCTTTAATATGCTAAAACAACGCATGATTCATCCAAGGCACATTAAGAAATCTCAATTGTTTATAATAAGTCATGCTACAACAAAGAATACTAAGCATAAAGCCAAAACATTATCAAGCATGGCATGACAAAGCATAGGCCATAGTCAAAAACGAGCTCTTTTTACCACATGAGTATGAACTTTCCTACTTTTTTCCAAACCAAACCAAACTATTTGCAAACCAATGTATGAAAGAGGGGGTCCAACCAATTTATTCAGAAAACTAAGCAAACCAAGCAAACTAAAAACCAAAACCAAAACGAAAAAGAAGACGCTCCAAGAACAACACAACTGTGCATGAAACAATAAAAATGAAGCGTTTGGAAGAAACCTGATATTTTTATTGATGAAGAAGGGGATGCCTTGGGCATCCCCAAGCTTTGACGCTTGTACTTCTTGGATATTTCTTGGGGTGACACACGTGGCATCCCCAATCTTGAGCTTTAGTCCATCCTTCATCACATTACTCATTCCTTCCATACACCTGAAATTTTTCCTTTATACAAAACTTCACACAATCTCATTAGCAACATTAGTGCAGTTAAGATAAATAACTCTTAAAGTTCAGTTCTAACACAAAATAAACTTCCATTAGAACACTAGCTACTGTAGTACTTCCTCCAAAAAGCTCAATTCCCCAAAAGAACTCAAGAAGGGACCAACAAGAAGCAAATGTAGAAAATGGCAGAAATCTGTCAAAACAGACCAGCAGGTAAAAACGAATTTTTCGAAGCTCGTGTAACATGCTGGGGATGCCACGCGTGTCAAAACAGACCAGCAGGACTCTTGAGAAATCATGTCTTTGTTATTTGTGATCTTGCATGCTTTCCGTTGTTAGTAGCTATCTTGGCCAAGTAGATGCTAGCAACTCCAAGAGTTAGTATTTATGCTCGATAGTGGGTTCATGCCTCTGGTAATCTGGGGAAGTGACGGAAATCTCTAAGGTACTAGATGTGTTGTTGCTACTAGGGA
The DNA here is from genome assembly GCA_910589775.1 of Avena eriantha. Taxonomy (NCBI): domain Eukaryota; kingdom Viridiplantae; phylum Streptophyta; class Magnoliopsida; order Poales; family Poaceae; genus Avena; species Avena eriantha. Next base: position 112,351,002 of record OU342744.1, read on the forward strand.
GAAAACAACAATCCTTTGTTCATAGAACAATCGTATTGTTTACTTTACACGCAGTTCGTAAAGCAATAATCTGTTGCTTGCAACTTAATACTGGAGGGGGTTCGGATGATAACCTGAAGGTGGATTATTAGTCATAGATGCAGTTGGATGGCGGTCTATGTATAATGTTGTAATGCCCAATCAAGTCTCAAAGGAGTCAAGATGATTAGTATATGCATGTATTGCTTTCTTGATGTTTGTCAATTGCCCCGCTGTAATTTGTTCACCCAGCATGTTATCTATATTAAGGAGAGCCACCTCTAGTGAACTATGGATCCCGGTCCTTTTCTTTTACATACAATCTATAAACTGTTTACTGCTTTGTGTTTACTTTCTGCAAACTATTACTTCTTTCCATTCAATACGTTTAATCCTTTGTTTTCCGCAAAACACGGTGAGATTGACAACCTCATCGCAAGTTGGGGACAAAGTTCTGTGGTTGTGTTGTGCAGGTCTCCACGTTGCTACTAGCACTGGTTGTGCGCCCTGCCAAGGCTCAGCTAGCAATACCTTTGGGGTATTTCCTTGCTCCTACTGGTTCGATTAAACCTTGGTTTCATAACTGAGGGAAACTTGCTGCTGTGCTCATCATACCTTCCTCTTGGGGTTCCCAACGAGCTCTAAATCAACACCACACCAGCATTTTCCTGGGCGCCATTACAGAGCCATCAGTCAGCCAGGGAGGTGGTCTAGAGCTTGGTCTAGAGGAAGGTCCGGAGTCTCCGGTCTGTGCATCAGACCAAAGTTTCTGGTGCAGAGGGACCGGAGTCTCTAGTCCACTTGGCTCATAAGTGGGCTGGGTCATTCTGTTTGACGGTCCGGAGGCTGGTCCGGAGATTGACCGGAGTCTCCGATGTGCTGACCGGAGTCTCCGGTCTGACTCTTCTTCAACGGTCATAAAACAATTCACTGGTGCGAAGGGCTATAAATAGAGGACCGTATCCCCTTCCTCCAGTTGCTCGTCCACCTCAAGAACACCATGTCCATTTGAGCCACCAAATCAAAAAGATCTCTTCATCCAGCCATCCAAAGTCTTTGATCTTTGGAGAATCGAAGGAGGAGGCCTTGATCTACAACTTCACCAAGAGAGATCTTCATTTCCCCCTCATTCACTTGAGGTCCCCCATGCTCTAGTGTTTCATTGGAAACCCTAGGTTTTGATTTGGTTCTTACAAGCTTGTCTTTGATTGTTTGACAGCTTGCTTGTATTTGGGAGACTCCAATTAAGTTGTGGATGTGTGCCCCGAACTCGTTGTAAAGGTGCTAGCTTCCACCTCGAAGGTTGTCGTCTAGAGGAAGAGGTGAATCGAACCCCTTGGGGTGAGGTTCATCGGAGAACAAGGGAGGCCTCTTGTGGTGTTGGTGGTTTGATACCACCCCATCTCCAAACGTAGACGTACTTCCCCTCAAAAGGAAAGAACTACCGGAAACAAATCCTTGTGTCTCCGAGCGCTCCACTTTGGTTACTTCTATCCTTTACCGCACTTTGCTTATAGTTCTTGCTTAGTTCTTGTGCTAGGTTAACATATAGGTAAATTCACCATAGTTGCATAATCTAGAGAATTTACCTTTTTTGTGTCAAACTCTAAATTGAAAAAGAGTAAAATTTGGAGTAGCACCTATTCACTCCCCCCTCTAGGTGCCCATACGATCCTTTTAATTGGTATCAGAGCCTCGGCTCTCTATTCGGGCTTAACCACCTAAGAGATTATGGGCAACCTAGAGGAGGGAGAAAGTTAGGCTAGCCATTCGGCGACCATGGTAGATCTCAAGAAGTTGGAAACAAGCTTGAGCTCTACCTTGGGCAACGAAATCCAACAGTTGCGTCAACTCGTTGAGCAACTTGTTAGGGATAAGCAAACCTCACCTCCTCCCTCTCCAGAGGAAACACCACCAAACCCAAAGGCTAATGCTTTAGCTAAGCCTTTGGAGGAAGTGGTGGGAGATGAACATAATTCCATTAACTCCACCACCAAAAGTTCCCGGATGGTACTCTCCCGACCCTCCTATCCCTCATGCACATATAAATAATAGAGGAAACCCACCTAAGTTAGCTGCACATACTTTTGCTCAATGGCAAGTGTTAATGAAATCTCACGTGCGCAGTTCTTGCATTGATTTGTGGAATATTATTGAAGAAGGACTCAAAATTGAGGATCCAACCAACTTAACTAGAAGAGAAGTGGTCAATAGCCAACTCAATGCGACTGCCTTGCACATGATCCAACTTGGAGTGGGGCCAAAGGACTTTCCCCACATTGAGCACTACAACACCATCAAGGAGGCTTGGGATGCTCTCATTGACTTGTTTGTTGGCAATGAAAGTATGAGAAGAAATAGATATGATGCCTTAAGCAATGAGGCCGAAGGTTTCTTCATGAAGGACGGTGAGGATCATGAAGACATGTATCGAAGACTCAAATCCACAGCCACCGCCTTCAAGAATGTTGGTGCCTCTCACATTGATGATGTCTGGATCAAGAGGAAATATGTGAGTGCACTCATGCCCTTCGAGCCCACTGACTTGAAAAGTCTCCAAGGAAGACACAATTACCATCTCATGACCTCCAATGAAGTGATGCAAGAGATGGCCGCCTTCAAGGTTGCTGCCAAGAATGCCAAAGACGCCCGTGCTCGTGCCATTGGAATGAGTAGTGGTGTCAATCTTGCCTTGAAGGCCAAAGTTGTGGAGTATGATGAAGATGAAGGAAGTGATGAGGGACTTTCAATGAGCCACCCGAAGATGTCAAGATTGCTCATGGTGAATACATGGCCTTCTATGCAAGAAATTTTTGAAAAGATCCCGCCAAGGCCAAGATGGAAATGCAATGAAGAAGCAACCCCAATGGGAAAAGAGATAATGGGTCCAAGTTGAGAACTTGTTTCAACTGTAGTGACCGCTACCACTTCATTGCAGCTTGTACCTATGAGAAAAGAGAAGACCATGGGGGTAAACTTGTGTTGAAGAAGACCTCCAAAGCCCCCTACAAGAAACCCTTCATCAAAAGGAACTCACCCAACAAGAAGCCGGGAGAAATTGTCTTGATCACACATGAAGAGTACTCCTCTGATGAGGATGATGAAGATGAAGAAGAGGATACATCAAGTGGTGTGGCAGCCCTTGCCACTACCTCGACCATCATTCTCTCTCTTCGATTCTCCAAATGAGAATGTCTCCAGCAAGAACGTCACTTGCCTTATGGAAAGAGGAACAAAGGTACTTTCATCAACGCACTCCACCTCCTTAATCAATGATGATTTTGATGATGAGTTGTCCCTTGAGGTCAAAAAGGAGTTAGTTGCTTTTGATGTATTCATGAACAACTTGCAAGGGGAACACAAGAAACATGTTGTGGACCTCTTAAATCAACTTGCACACACACAATAACTTCTAGATGAGAGATGTCAATTAGGAAGAGAGCACATGATTGAGGTAGAAGCTCTAAACAATGCTCTAGAAGAAGAACAAGAAACTAGACTATCTCTTGAAACTAAACTAGAGGGTCTTGATGAAGCAAATGATCTCATTATTAATAAACTCATCAAGGAACGTGATCATGCTATTGCTAAATATAAAAAGGCTAAAAAGGACAACATTGAGTTTGATGTTGTTCATGAACAACTTGCCAAGGACTTTAGGACACTTGACAAGGCTCACAAGGCCTTGGAAGGTGAACTCTTGTCTCTCACAAAGTCTCATGAAAAGCTTCAAACTCAATTGATCAATACTCCCTCACCTAGTACATTCATTCCTACGAGTTGTACAAATACACTTGAAGAACATGCTAGGTTGAAGGGGGATCTAGCTAAGACCTCCTTTCCAAAAGGAAACAAGTCTATTGATGATCTCTTGAGCAAGCAAAGGTCATATGGTGAAAAAGGGGGCATTGGCTTTGTCTCTAAAGCCAAGAAGAAAAAGAACAACAAGAAGAAGAAGGCTAAGCCCGCCCAAGAAAAGAACAAGGTCATTGTGGGAAGTAAGACCACAAGTGGGAAAACTATGTCTCATGATGATTTTGCGGGTAGTGCTAACCCTCACTATGTCTTAATGTGTGATTATTATGGTGATGTGTATGCACAATATGTTGGCCCATTTGATGGGTATATTGCATGGTCTATTTGGGTTCCCAAGACCCTTGTTTCTAACAAAAGAGGACCCATTGAAAAATGGGTACCTAAAAACTAGTTTGATCTTTTGTAGACCTATGCTTCCGGAGGGTCAAAATGGGTGCTTGATAGTGGATGCACAAGTCATATGACCAGAAGAGCTTCTAGTGTCAAGGAGTTGAGACCAAATGTTGATCAAATATCTGTGACATATGCCGACAAATCAAAGTCTAAGGTAATGGGTTTCGGCAAAGTTGTGGTTGCTCACGATATCACTCTCGTGGACGCCATGCTTGTTGAGACCCTTGGCTATAATTTACTTTCAGTCTGTGCTCTAGGAAAGATGGGTTTTGCTGTCTTTATTGATGTTGATATTGTGATCCTCTTGTGGAGCAAGTCTCTAAAGGTTGCTTTCGTTGGGTACGTCAAAGATGACTTGTATGTGGTGGACTTCTCAGGGAAAACCACTACAAGTCCGATGTGCTTATTCGGAAAGGCCGACGTGGGATGGCTATGGCATCGCCACCTAGCCCATGTCAACATGAGAACTTTGCAAAGCCTCCACAAGGATGGTCATATTGTTGGACTAAAAGAAAATGTTTTCTTTGCCAAAGATCGTGTTTGAAGGGCATGTGTTGAAGGAAAGATGCATGACTCTCCCCACAAGCCAAAGAACTACATCAAGTCCAAGAGGATCTTAGAGCTCCTCCATGTGGATCTCTTTGGTCCCCCATCTCATGCAAGTCTTGGTGGGAAGAAATATTGTCTGGTGATTGTTGATGACTACTCAAGATACACCTGGGTATATTTCTTCAAGCTAAAAAGTGAGACCCAAGAGAACTTCATTGACTTCATCAACATGGCTCAACGCCAACACAATGTCCCGATATTGATAATAAGAAGTGACAACGGTACCGAATTCAAGAACTACACATTGAATGGATTTCTTAGTGATGAGGGAATAAAACATCAATATTCCGCTGCATATACCCCTCAACAAAATGGTGTAGCTGAGAGGAAGAAATAGACTCTTATTGATATGGCAAGGACCATGTTAGTGGAGTTTAAATCTCCATACAATTTTTGGGCTGAAGCAATCTCCACCGCATGCCATGCATCAAACCGTCTCTACCTTCGCAAAGAGTTGGTCAAGACTCCATATGAAATCCTTACCGGTAACAAGCCCAATGTTTCATACTTCCGGGTGTTCGGTTGTAAGTGTTTCTATCGCATTAAGGGTATTCGTTTGTCCAAGTTTGATTCCAAAGCATTAGAGGGCATTTTTGTTGGTTATGGTCTCGAATCCCACTAGTAGAAAATTGGCCTTTGGTTCGGGCCACTAGTCCCGCAATGGTCCGAACCAGACGGCCCGAGGAGGCCGAGGCACTTTGTCCCAGTCCGTAAGGAACCATTAGTCCCGGTTTGAGATACAAACCGGGACAAATGGGTCTGGGCTAGCACGCGTGCTCCTGGCAGAACCTTTAGTCCCGGTTTGTATCTCAAACCGGTACAAATGGCTTGGCCCTATATATATGCACCCAGCCCTCCACTCTCTCCTGTTTTTTTCCTATGTGAGAGGTGGGTATAACTTTGTGCTAACTTTTTTTCTTCATATGCACTAGAAGTGTTCGGTGAAATGCCTGTTAGAGCGATGCCACTTGAGTTCACACAAGACAAAATATGATATGAGGTGCCAGAGCGACACTTAAGGTTTCTCCTCTTTGTTTTGAAGTGTCCTAAAAGGTTAGCAACTATTTTCTCGTTTTGACTGCGCGGTACTAATTTAAGCATCGTGATTGCGTTTGATATATACGCATGGTTGTATGATGCAGATGAGCCACCCATGGATGTATGGTGACGATGCTCTGACGCTTACAGAGAAGGCGTGCGTTCTTTTCGCCTTGTGGCCGAGGCGAACAAGCGACGGGATGGTTTTATGTGTTGTCCATGTGTTGAATGTCGGAATGAGCAGGCTCACACTTCCTCAAGAGTCATTTAGAGCCACCTGCTTCGGTCCGGTTTCATGTCCGGCTATAATGTTTAGACCAAGCACGGAGAAAGAGGGGTTATGATGGAAGACGGCGATGAAGAAGAGAACAATGATGACAACTACCGATCTATGTTCCCTGAATATGATGATACCGCAGTTGAAGATAATGAAGAAGAAGGGGGTGAAGAACGAGAACCAGATGAGCCCGTTGATGATTTTGGTCGGGTCATTAGTGATGCAAGGCGAGACCGCGACACAGAAAAGGAGAGGTTGCAGTTCGAGCAGATGTTACAGGACCACAACACATTGCTGTATCCAACTTGTGAAGATGGCCAGAAGAAGTTGGGTAGCACACTGGAATTGTTGAAGTGGAAGGCAGAGACCAGTATGACTGACTCGGGATTTGAAAAGTTGCTGGTAATAATGAAGAAGTTGCTTCCAAGAAATAACCAATTTCCCTCCAGTACGTACGAAGCAAAGAAACTTGTCTGCCCTCTAGGATTAGACGTGCAGAAGATACATGCATGCCCTAATGACTGCATCCTCTACCGCGGTGAGAAGTACGAGAATATGGATAAATGCCCGATATGCACTACATTGCGGTATAAGATCAGAAAAGATGACCCTGGTGATGTTGAGGGCGAGCAACCCAGGAAGAGGGTTCCTGCCAAGGTGATGTGGTATGCTCCTATAATACCACGGTTGAAACGTTTGTTCAGAAATAAAGAGCATGCCAGGTTGTTGCGATGGCACATGGAAGACCGTATGAAAGACAGATAGAGTAGAGAGAGGCGGCATATATGAGTCTAGATGTGCTATGGCAACGACCAAGCCAACATGGATGGAGAGTTTCATCCCCATGGATGGAGGAAAGGGTTGGGAAATCTCCCGTGGCGAAACTTCTCGAAGATGCCCTTGGTGCACACGCCCTATGGCATCTTCGGAAGTTCCGCCTCAGAAAATATTTTCCTGCTAGCCCGTGAAAGACTCCATCTCCGCCTCCCTAGGGTTAGAGGTATGTTGGAAGCCATGGGATAGAGTGGAGAGAGGCGGCAGATATGAGTCTAAACCCTAAACCCTAAACCCTAAGTTAGAGGAGGGAACCCGAAACCCTAAGTCAGAGGAGGGAACCCTAAACCCTAAACCAAAAACCCTAAACCCTAAACCCTAAACCAAAAACCCTAAACCCTAAACCAAAAACCCTAAACCCTAAACCCTAAACAAAAAACCCTAAACCCTAAACCAAAAACCCTAAACCCTAAACCCTAAAGGGGCTACGATCCGGAAGAGAACGGGCGGGAAGAAAACAGGCGGGAAAAAATAAGGCGGGGTAGACGATCTGGGGCCCCCGGTCTAGGGTTTCGCTGGAGGAAGACCACCGGAGCGTCGGAATCACATGAAAATGGCAAAATGGTTAATAGTTTGACTAGTTAGAATAATTATTTTATAAAACAGAAAATTGATTTGAATCACTTATTCAAAAATATGCAAAATATAATAGTTAATGCATTTTTAAATTGAAAATGGCAAAATGGTTATTAGTTTCACTAGTTAGAATAATTATTTTATAAAACAGAAAATAGATTTTGATTACTTATTCAAATTCAAGAACTTTTCATGTTGAAATTTTTCTCAAATTCATAAGTATGCAAAAACTGTAAAATTCAAATGTTTAAAAAATATGCTAATTGAATTTTTTTTAAACAGGCGCGCCCCTGGGGTGAAAATTTTGAAAAAGGGACCTTTAGTCCCGGTGCGTGCTACACACCGGGACTAAAGGTGTGGCGTTGGCGCGCGCCTGTTGGGCTAGGCCGAAAACCCTTTAGTCCCGGTGGGTGGCACACACCGGGACTAAAGCGGGGGACCTTTAGTCCCGGTCCGTATAACGTACCGGGACTAAAGACCCTTTAGTCCCGGTTCGTTGTCCCCCACTATACATTTGGCGCGCCCCTTCTTCTCCCCGCGCGCCCCTTCTTCTCCCCACGCAGAGCACCCCCCCACGCGCGAGGACGACCTGACGCCGGCAGGCTGCCCGATTCTCCGGCCGCCACCACCCCAACCGCCGCCGCCACCGCCCCCAACTGCCACCGCCACCGCCACTGTAGCCGCCGCCGCGCGCCCCGCCAGAGGTACCCCGCGCCCCTCCCCTTCGCTCCCCCGTCCGGCTATGCGACGGCGCAGCGGAGCCGACACTGTAGGCGAGCAGGCCGGGCCGCCCCCTCCCCTTCGCTCCTCCCGCGCGCGCTGGCCGGCTAGCGGCTGGCTGGCTTGGGGCTGGCTGGCTGGCGGCTTTTTTATTATTTTAGAATTGTAATATTATTACTAGTGTAATATAGGAATTAGTAGTAGTGTATATTAGTAGTAGTGTATATTAGGAATTATTAGTAGTGTAATATAGGATTTATTATTAGTAGTGTATATTAGTAGTAGTGTATATTAGGAATTATTAGTAGTGTAATATAGGAATTATTATTAGTAGTAGTGTACATTAGGAATTATTAGTAGTGTAATATAGGAATTATTATTAGTAGTGTATATTAGGAATTATTAGTAGTGTAATATAGGAATTATTATTAGTAGTGTATATTATTAATAGTGTATATTAGTAGTGTATATTAGTAGTGTAGTATTAGTAGTGTATATAGGAATTATTATTAGTAGTGTATATTATAGAATTGTAATATTATTAGTAGTGTATATTAGTAGTGTAGTATTAGTAGTGTATATAGGAATTATTATTAGTAGTGTAGCCGGACTTAGGGTTAGGGTGGTAGTGCTCGCGGGCCACCAAACTTAGGGTTAGGGTGGTAGTGCTCGCGGGCAGCCGGCCTTAGGGTTAGGGTGGTGGTGCTCGCGGGCCACCGGATAGGGTTAGGGTGGTAGTGCTCGCGGGCCCCCGGACTTAGGGTTAATGTGGTAGTGCTCGCGGGCCCCCGGACTTAGGGTTAAGGTGGTGCTGCTTGCGGGCAGCCGGACTTAGGGTTAGGGTGGTGGTGCTCGCGGGCAGCCGGATTTAGGGTTAGGGTGGTGGTGCTCGCGGGCCACCGGACTTAGGGTTAGGGTTGTAGTGCTCGCGGGCCCCCGGACTTAGTATTATTGTAGCAAATTGCGTGTTCATATTATTGTTTAGTATTATTTTATGCAGCAATATTGAATGAAAGATGTTATTGTGTGCATTTTGTAGAAAACTATGGATCCAATCCAGAGAGACCTAGCATAGGAAGAAATTCTCGAGGATATGATCAACGACACCCCCCATGTTGATCCATCCAAATCTCCGTCGATTTATCTGAACCCCTCCGGTGAGGGAGAGGAGGTCGACCGAAATGATCAAGGAGAAGCCGACGGCTCCGGTGGTGGAGAAGCCGATGGCGAGGTATATATATGAAGTCTGGTGATCAGTAGATGCATTAACTGAGTTGTATATATATAAATTGACGAATGTTTCTTCTCTTAGGCCTCCACATCGAGCAAAAAATATTCCAAACGAGGCCCGGCCAAAAAGTTGGACGCATCTACGCGTTATACAATTACGTGGGTATCACCACGGGGTGAACCGGTGGAACCCGAAAAGGCTAAAACTGTATTTAAACAACAATGCAGAGTTATGGTTAGGGATCGCATCCTGATCACCGTTCGAGAATGGAATAAGACCAAAGGGGTGGAAGAGGGTGAGTATGTCGCCGACAGGTGCAAAGAGGGTCTTTAGAATGACCTCATGACACATTTCACCCTGCTAGAATGTGAGGATGATGCCGACACAGCTGCATTGAGGAAGAAAGTCAAGCAGTGGACTCTTACGAAGATGGCCGAACTATTCAAGAACTGGAAGAAAGCATTATGGCAAAAGTATCAGAAGACGAAGAAGACTCCTAAATTTGAATGCTATCTAACGAAGCAACATGCTAACTGGGATGCATTTGTGAAGTACAAGGAGTCACAACCTGCTATGGAAATGTCGGAAAAAACAAGAAAAATGCCGCGATGAAGAAATATCACCATCACCTGGGGCCAGGGGCTACGCAGCTGCCATGCCAAAGTGGGATGCTAAAGAGAATGAGCTGCTTGCTAAAGGGATCACTCCAGAACCAATACACGAAGAATGAGATCTGAGGGCAAGGAATTGGTTCCTTGGGCATGGGAGTGAGTATGAAGAAAGTACAGGGGACCTTATTTGAAGTGACGGGATTAGGATACCCCGGGATACATGACAGAAAGTGGTGAAGGAGATTAAAGCGGGGACAACAAAGTTCTGTCCCGATAGAGAGAAAGACTTGCTGACAAAGGTCCTCAGGAATGACGAACGCGGAGGACGTGTACGAGGCCTTGGCCCTAGTTATACGTGGGAGATGGGGTTTCCCAAAGACAGAGATACTTATAGGAGCCGAGAGAGAGCAAAGAGGCCATGGCAGGAGGAGGAGGGAGACAGGTTCACCGAGTTACTAGGAACACTTTGAATGCATCAGCAACAGATTGACGAACTTCGAGGAGCAGCGCGCCTGCAAGATCCTGTACTCAATATTACCGCCGTCCCATCTCAGCGGAAAAGTAGCGTGGCTGAATCGGAGGTCCCTTCTGAAGGAAGTGAAGAAGAGCAAATAAAGTAGAAGTGCAAGCGGGAGCAAATCATCAAGTCAAAGTGCAACCAGGAAAATAAAGGATGCCCCCTAGCTCGGGGAACAGGCCAAAAAATCGATCCCACCCCTCAAGGTGGTATCCCATGACATTCCCCAGCAGAATATGGAAGAAGCTGCGAAGCTTGCGGCCTCTATGAATGTGACTATTGAGGAATTGCTAGGTTCCCAGGACGACAAGTTACCCAAGGCTCAGGTAGTCCCTACATATGTCCCAGGGAAGCCTCTGGTCAGCTTTGAGCAGTTCCAACAACTGCCAACACAAATGCGGAGTTTACATGAATGGTACTTGAAAGCCGTAAAGGAGGAGAGAATAATGATCGTGGCGAAAGTCCCACATGACTACTACTTCCGAGAAGAAGAGGTCCATGTTGAGTTTCCAGAACTCTTCCAGTTATACATTTTCGACGCCCTCGACAGAAGTCTCATGAGTTGCTATTGTCTGTAAGTTGTTGAATTCATTGTCTATATATAAGCTGTTCATTTTTTCAGTTGTTCAGTTCATTGCATGTAATTATCCTAATTATATCCTTTTATACTCTATTATTATGCAGAATGAAGATCATGGAATGTAAAAGAAGGTCAATCTTCAGTGTTGGGTTCATTGACCCAGATAAAATACATTGTCAGACGCTAAAAGATAAACCCGAGGACACACAGGAAAACCTTCTAAGGTTTCTAATGGAGAAAAATTTCTATGACCACATACTGTTTCCTTACAATTTCGCGTGAGTGTCTTACTCTATTGTACACATTCTCTTTTGCTTACTCGATGTTAAGTGTAATTGATGAGTTACTGATGTATATATAAACATGTACAGTTTCCACTGGATTCTCATGGACATTCAACTTGATAAGGGAAGAGTTGAAGTCATGGACCCATTAAAGAGACCCCTGGAACAATTTAGTGGCATGCAGGACATGCTCCAGAGGTAATTTTCGCGCTACAACGGTCTCTTTCGTTGATTTCCTGAGATATCACGTAATAAATAACTCATTCATTTTCTTTACCGGGTAGGGTTTGGAACCAGTTCAAGAGTGCGGTTACGGGTGACTTTAGTGAGAAGCTGACGTTTAAGCCGGTCTCGGTAAGTAGTACGCACATCTCTTTACTTCTAGTTTCAATACAATTATGATGCTGGATTATTATTTTGATTGAATTCTATTCTTGTAAAGTGCGTGAGGCAGCCACCGAAGACGAATCTATGTGGATTCTACGTTTGCGAGTTCATTCACACGTTTACCAGTGAGATGAATGATTATAGAGTCGATGTAAGCAATATATTCATAACATTATTTTTATTACCGTCACTTTTTGTTATCATGATTGATATTCATATTGATCTCCTTTTCTTATATAGTTCGAGAAAATGCGGGATCAGCTCCTACCACAGCAACGCGTAGTAGCAATTGCTGAAGAACTGACAGGATTCTTGATGAACGAGATGATAGATGACGCCGGAGAATTTAGTGTGAATAGGCGCCGATGATCCCTGACCGTGTAATTGAATAGACGGGCTCTAGTCCCGATAATTGTGATCTCCATGTGTAACTATCATGTATATATTTGTATGCTCGACCTTAAGTATCTTATGTATGCACGAACATGTACGGTATGTGGTAGCGTAGAAAACTATTTTGAAATGAAAAAAAGATACAAATTCAATTCTCTGCCGCGGCAGAGAAAGTGCCTAAAATTCTGCCGCGGCAGAGAACCATTTGTCCCGGTTCGTAATACGAACCGGGACTAATGGGGGGCACCCAGCGCCCGTAGATATAGCCACGTGGATGCCCATTGGTCCCGGCTGGTAAGTGGGCCGAGACTAATGGGTGGGCCTTTAGTTCCGCCCCTCCAGTCCCGGTTACCAGGACCGGGACTAAAGCCCCTTACAGGCCGGGACTGGAGGCCCGTTTTCCACTAGTTTACCATACTTATAGAATCTATGACAAGCTCTCTGGAGTTGTCATAGAATCTTTTAGTGTGGTTTTTGAAGAATATGATGGTCCCCAAGCGGGGCGTGTTGATGTTTGTGATGTAGATGATGAAATGCCTCAGGAAGCCATAGGAAGAATGGGTGCATGCTTCATCCACCCTATTGAGGATCCCCTTATGGCGAATCAAGAAGAACTATGCTCCACTCAAGTGGATCCCTCATCTTCACAATGTCAACAAGCTCCTATCGAGGGGGGCAATGACCCATGCCAAGAACAAGCTGTGGACCCTCAACCTACTGATCAAGAAGATGCCTCCAGCCAAGAGGTGATTGAGTCTCCGTTTGCCAGGATGTCCAGTGGTGCTAAGGCCATTACACAAGCAAGATCTATACAAACTGCCATAAGTACAGCTGAATACCTGGCCAGTTGCGGGTTTGATCAAGACCAAGGTCAATCTTTGCCTCCTATAGAAGAGAATATTTCCAATGATGATCAAGGTCAAGTTAATGGTCAAGACGAGGACCAAAATGATGAAGTGATCCCCCAAGAAACAACAAGGAGATCGAAACTTGTCGCCAAGCTAGAATGGATAGATTATTGGAATTAAGAGACCACACTCTTGAGAATGTGGTAGGAGATCTGAGAAGAGGGATATCTACTCGAGCTCAATTAAAGAACTTTGGTGAGCACCAAGCACACATTTTTATGGTGGAACCAAAGAAAGTATGGGAAGCTCTTGAATATTCGGATTGGTTGGATGCAATGCACAAAGAGCTCAACAACTTTGAGAGAAACAAAGTATGGAAGTTAGTGGAAAATCCAAAAGATTGCCGCAATGTTATAGGCACCAAGTGGATTTTCAAGAATAAGCAAGATGAGCATGGAATTGTGATAAGGAACAAGGCAAGATTGGTTGCACAAGGGTTCTCTCAAATTGAAGGCATTGATTATGGAGAGACTTATGCACCCGTGGCTTGCCTTGAGTCCATCCATATCCTTCTTGCTTATGCGGCACTTCATAAATTTAAACTACAACAAATGGATGTAGAAAGTGCATTTCTTAATGGTCCATTGCATGAGTTGGTATATGTGAAACAACCCCTGGGATTTGAGGATCCCAACTTTCCAAACCATGTCTACAAACTCGATAAGGCATTCAATGGGCTCAAGCAAGCCCCACGCACGTGGTATGAGCACCTTAGAGAGTTGTTGTTAGATCGTGGGTTTGAGGTTGGGAAAATCGATCCCACTCTCTTTACCAAGAGGGTCAATGGGGAAATTTTTGTATGCCTAATTTATGTAGATGATATTATCTTTGGCTCATCTAACAAAGCTTTTAATGATGGATTTTCAAAGCTTATGACTGACAGGTTCAGGATGTCTATGATGGGATAATTGAGGGTATTTCTTGGTTTTGAGATCAAGCAAGTAAGAGGAGGAACATTCTTCAACCAAGCCAAGTATACTCAAGATATGCTCAAAAGATTCAACATGAAAGATCTAAATGGAGCTCCCACTCCCATGGCAACAAAGACTCATCTTGAACTAAACCCAAATGGTAAAGATGTGGATCAAAAGGTATACCGATCCATGATTGGTTCCTTGCTTTACCTTTCTGCATCTAGACCCGATATTGTGTTGAGTGTAGGAGTGTGTGCAAGATATCAAGTGGTTCCTAAAGAAAGCCATTTGATGGCAGTTAATAGAATCTTTCGATATTTGGTTCATACCCCAAACTATGGTATTTGGTATCCTAGGGGCTCAACTTTCTCTCTTTGTGGGTACACGGATTCGGATTGGGCTGGTGACAAGGATGATAGAAAATCAACCTCTGGGGCTTGCCAATTCCTTGGAAGGTCCTTGGTGTGTTGGTCTTCTAAGAAGCAAAATTGTATATCTCTTTCCACCGCCGAAGCCAAGTATGTGGCAGCTGCTAGTACTTGTACACAATTGCTGTGGATGAGGCAAACTTTAAAGGAATACGGTGTCCATTGTGATAGAGTGCCTCTTATATGTGACAATGAAAGTGCTATCAAGATTGCATATAACCCAGTGGACCATACAAGAACAAAGCATATTGAGATTCGTCATCACTTCATTAGAGATCATGTTGCCCGAGGTGATATTGAGCTATCATATGTGTCAACCAAAGACCAACTTGCCGACATTTTCACGAACCCACTTGATGAAGCAAGGTTTTGTTATTTGAGGAATGAACTAAATATCGTGGATTCTAGGAGCTTAACTTGATTACCTTGCATACTCACCTATGTCTTGACCCATATTTGGTGTAGGTGTAGGCATGGAGATAGGGGGTTGTGCGGTTCTAATTCATTGGACCATCCCTCCCCTAATAATGCCAACATTAAGAAATTTAATCCTCTTAGTATCATTTAGTGATATGTGAGCGTCATTGATGAGTAGTGGCTATGGACCCAAGGATAATTCTTTGCGGTGTCATGCCACAAACTCCTACATGGTGGCTTCGGCCACCACCCTCTTCTCATTTGATATGTTGGTTCTTAGTTCGGGTTTATTTGGCACATTAATGAACATTTGAATAGATTTCTGTGGGTTCACACCGGAGTCTCTAGTGTGGGCCGGAGTCTCCGGTCTAGACGGTTTCTGTCCATTTAAAGGGAGGACAGGGTGAACTGAAACAACAGTTTCATTCATCCACCCCCATCCTCCCCTCTCTACCCCGTCGCCTCCTCTTCCAAATCTTCTTCCCGGAGGTCAAGAAGTCCCCGAGATTTTCCGTGCCGCTGGCCAATCATCTCCTTTCCACCATTGGGTGATTCCCACCGGTGGAATCAATCCCATGGACAGATCTGGTACCTCTCCTCATTTTTTCTCACCTAGGGTTCTTCCCTTGCTTTTTTTAAGGATTGGTACTAGTTTTGGCCACTAGAATCCCTTGTTTGCGTGCACTTGAGTACTTTACCCTTGTTACCCTGCCTGATCTGTTGGATTCAACACCATTGGAGGCTTCCTGATCTTTTCCTGAGTCTCCTGACCGGAGACTCCGGTGTGGTTTGAATCTGACACATCTTGCAAGGTCTCAAGGGTCCTGTGCTGCCTCCATGGGACATATATACTTACCTCCATGCTATCTCCCTCGCTGATTCTCTCAGGTTCTGGCTCCCGTCATCCTCCTTGCACCAAGGCCAAGATTAAGCGAGGGGATCCTCGCTATGATGAGTCGGCGGGCCAGTACATTGTGCCCCTATCCAACCGTAGACAGCAAGCCCGTGATGCAGCCTATATGCGGAAGGAGCAGGAAAGGGTTGAGGAAGAGAACCGTGCCAAGAGGGCAAAATACGACAATCTTCAGTCTTTGGCTCGCATGTCTAAGCAGGAGTACCGTGAGCTGCGGAAGACTAATTTCTATGCCTTGCCTCGCACCAGTGATGACCCATGCTATTGGAGGAAGGAGCAAGTTGTCTTCATGAAAGACATTTACAACGTTCTCAAGAGATCCTCCTTGTGTCCCCATAAGTACTTGAGTGTTGAGCAGATGAGGGAGAGCTCCTAATTCTCTGATGCACTATGGATTAGTGAGAAGTTGGGGCTGTTCAACTTAATGGAGCTCCGTGAAGACTACAACATCACCCTTGTGCAGCAGTTCTATGCCACAGTTGTGTTTGGGACTAACCAAGCCAGGACTATGACTTGGATGTCTAGCAACCACCACTGTTCTGCAACTTTCTATGACTTTGTTGTGGCCATTTTCGAGACATTCCAGGGGTTATCTACTCATGTTGGAGTTCTCATGCACTCAACAGCTCTTGGGGTGAATAAGAACAAGCTTGCCCCTTTATATGGTAGTGAGGGTGTTGTGGGAGGGTCCAAGGGACTGAAGCCTCTCTACAATCTGATGTTGAGGATCTTCTGCCAGAGCATTTCCCCTAGTGCTGGGAATGATGATGCCATCAGATGTGGTTTGGTTAACTTGCTGTATCACACCCACAAGATTTACATGGCTGGCCCCGATGCAGATGCTGATCCTATTGATGTGATGGATTACATATTTGAGGAGATGTACCATGCCATCTTATACAAGAAGGCCCCACTATATGCACCACTGGTCATGAGACTCATCAACACTTAGGAACATGGTTCTCCGCTTGCTCTGCCTCCCAACCTTACCGAGCACACTCTCGTATCTTTGCAGCAGAAAGGGGAAATGAGGGCTCCTCCTAGACGCTCCCATGCACATATGGAGGAGGAGATCTCAGAGACAGAGAGGGCCCCCTCTCCTCCTAGGACTCGTAGGAAGAATGCTTCCAATGCACCTCTTCCCTCCATGACACGTGACTATGTATATGAGAAGGTCAAGAAGGCCTCATTCTGGGAGAGGACCCTATGTTGCATGAATGTGAACATCCGGAAGCAACATCATGCTTCCTACAAGAGCAACCGTCACATCGAGAAACTACTCAAGGAGATCAAGGCTCAGGGTGAAGTGGATGATGAGGATGGTAAGGAGTACACCGATGAGCATGGCGCTCAGCCATCCACCGAGTCAGATCACACTCTTTCGTTTGGGGCATGGAATGCCCAACAGGACAGCTTGGTGGATTGGAAGACCTTTTCTGATGTCACTTCTGGTTTTGGGTACCAAGGTACATCCTCTTCTCACCCTCATGGCAAAGGACCTAAAGCTCCAGATGATGACGAGGACTATGATGATGAGGATCAAGATATGGATGAGGAGGACGAGGAGGATGATGAAGAGGACTTCTGATCCATTGGGGTGCTAGCTTAGGTCTTTTCCTTTTTCGGTGTCTCGATGCCAAAGGGGGAGAAGACATTTGTCATCGGGATTTGCATGGGATTGGGTTCTGATTCTTATTTGCTATCTCGATTTTCGTATCTATTTGCCTTATGTTTGTGCGAGACACTATTTGCTATTTGTGTATGACTCTGTGAGTGCTCCTACATGTTTGTAACTCGTGTGAGATCTATGTGCTTTATCCATGTTAAACCTACTATGGTTGCTTTCCTTGTTTATCTTTGTGCACATAGCCAAGGGGAGCATGTCCATACTCTTTCACAAGTCATTGCAAACTTTTTTCATGCTAAATCACTAGTTGTCATCGAACACCAAAAAGGTGGAGATTGAAAGGACATATACTGTCATAATCACTTTTGGTGTTCAGTAAAAACTAGTAGACCCTGTTTTACAGTTTGCTATTGTCTATAGGTTGACATATTACAAAGTGAAAAGGACCATAGGCCTGCGGAACATTCCCTGCATGTCTCTTGGGAATTCTAGACCAGAGTCTCCGGTCTGCCAAGACCGGAGTCTCCCTAGGAGTCTCCGGAGGGGGCTTCTGTTTTCCTGCCTCTGTCAGCCAGAGAGGTGGTCCGGAGCTTAGTCCGGAGGAAGGTTTGGAGTCTTCTGTCCGTGCATCAGACCGGAGTCTCCGGTGCAGAGGGACCGGAGTCCCCGGTCCACTTGGCTCACAAGTGGGCTGGGTCATTCTGTTTGACGGTCTGGAGGCTGGTCCGGAGATTGACCGGAGTCTCCGATGTAGACCAGAGTCTTCGGTGTGCTGACCGGAGTCTCCGGTCTGACTCTTCTCCAACAGTCAGAAAATGGTTCACTAGTGCGAAGGGCTATAAATAGAGGACCTTATCCCCTTCCTCTAGTTGCTCGTCCGCCTCAAGAACACCATGTCCATTTGAGCCACCAAATCAACAAGATCTCTTCATCCAACCATCCAAAGTCTTTGATCTTTGGATAATCGAAGGAGGAGGCCTTGATCTACAGCTTCACCAAGAGAGATCTTCATTTCTCCCTCATTCACTTGAGGGCCCCCATGCTCTAGTGTTTCGTTGGAAACCCTAGGTTTTGATTTGGTTCTTATAAGCTTGTCCTTGATTGTTTGACAGCTTGCTTGTGTTTAGGAGCCTCCAATTAAGTTGTGGATGTGTGCCCCAAACTCGTTGTAAATGTGCCGGCTTCCACCTCGAAGGTTGCCGTATAGTGGAAGAGGTGAATCGAACCCCTTGGGGTGAGGTTCATCGGAGAATAAGGGAGGCCTCTCGTGGCGTTGGTGGTTTGATACCACCCCTCTCCAAACGTAGACGTACTTCCCCTCAAAAGGAAGGAACTACGGAAAACAAATCCTTGTGTATCCGAGCGCTCCACTTTGGTTACTTCTATCCTTTACCGCACTTTGCTTATAGTTCTTGCTTAGTTCTTGTGCTAGGTTGACATATAGGTAAATTCACCATAGTTGCATAATCTAGAGAATTTACCTTTTTGTGTCAAACCCTAAATTGAAAAAGAGTAAAATTTGGAGTAGCACCTATTCACCCCCCCTCTAGGTGCCCATACGATCCTTTCAATCTTGTCGACTCCTTTCCAAGTGTGGCCAGTCCCTACCACTCGCTCGCTTCATCTTCTAGGCGTATGTAGTGGTGCGTTGGCCTGGGCAACCTTGGCGTGTTAGTCGCCCTTGGTGGTGTTTGGCGTTGGTTGTGACGTGGTTTGGGGTTCATTGGCCCGCCTCTAACCATTCTTGGTTGGAGTGTGGGCTAGGCGAGCTTGTCGTTCGTTGTTATAGGAGTGTGTTGTATGCCGAAAGGCAGGTGTGGTGTTGTAGCCATTCTATGGCGTTCTTGTCAACTTAATACAAAGATGTGCACGTCCGTTGCGGGTTCTCGAAAAAAATTATTTCAGTATTTGGTACTAACGATTGCATGTGGTTTCACAATTTTAATCTCTTGACCTTCCTTGTATTTGTTTGTGCAAACAGTTTTGTGGAAGATGTGTGGTTCTTTTCGAGCTTGATGCCCTCATATCTTGATCTGGTATGTTCCTTTCTGCATCTGATATTTATTCCTTTGTGTGTGAAAGAAATTAATTAATTGTTGCGACCGTTAATATGTAGAGAAAATATTGTTTTGGGATTACTAGCCCTAGAGTAACAGGTCATCTCACTATTTATTTTTTCGAGATCTTATTGCCTTTGTACTTGAGTACAAATTACACATGCTTCTCTTAATTCTCTAACGTTTTTCAGATTATGGATTCTATAGCCAGGTTCAAGCAGCTAGACCCGTACTAGTGGATGAGGTAAGACAACGGGTGTATTAATCATTGCCTACTCTGGTTCCTAGGTTGTAGATATTGTTTTGGCCAAAGAAATGGCTTAAAATAAAATAGAAAAGAAATGGAGCACATACAGATTAAGCGATCCATCTTGTCAGATTTTGCTAGGACAATTATTAGATCATATATAACATAGTACCTTCTCCATCACGAACCTTGTCAAAAACGAACTTTGCTAGCTTAGGTATGACTTCTATGTTAGTATCAGACTTGAAGGTGAACCCTTGATGAATCAGTGTCTCTTTCAGAACATAAAAACATACCCTATCAATAGAAATATCATGTGCTGCATATTCACTTTGTATTATATTTTTTAGTGTGCACATGGGAGATGTTATTTAGTTCTTATCTGCAGTTTAGCACAACATTTACACTTCGGTTATAATTAATTTCTCCCTTCTCTTGTAATTACAAACAGAGGTCTTGCATTGCTAATTCGTGGGTTATGATTTCGTTGGCCAATTACAAACAGAGGTCGTGACTCGTGATTACCATTTCTCAAATTTAGGTCTTTTAAGATAGTACTATTGTTTTGTAGTGACCTTTTGAATGTCATTTTTCCATGACAACCCTCCCTTCTGACAATCGAATGTCATGCATTTGTTATTTTGAATATGAGAAAAAGCTCATATGCTCCTGCCACTTGGTCAAAAACCAACATAAAGTTGTTTGTTCTTTACTGCCACATTGCCACTCATACCATGCAGCTATTTTTGTTGTTATAGGTTTTGTTTGCTATTTTTTTTGTCGACCATCAAATGTCGGCTACATGGTGGTTCAGCTTGTGTTCAGTCTGTTCGGGCGCGATGCTGCCCTTCTTTGGAGCGAGATCTTCCAATCTTGGTTTGTTTGTTATCCCTAGAGTTTGTCTGACGTTGAGTTGTCCTTTATTTTGCATCCATGTTTTTTTATCGTTTTCTTCCTTTTTGTAGTGTTGTATAATGGTTCTTCTAATGACGAGCCTCCTATGGTTTGACCGTCTCTGGACCGTGAATCATTCGATTATGACGACTCACTGAGTGCTTGCCTCACATGGATCCTAATTTTATGACTGGCATGTCCGGCTCAAGATCATGGGATCCTCTATCGTCTACACACTCTTCTACCGTAGGTTACTCTGTTCCGATGACTGATGATTCTTTCGGATCGCCTTTCGATTCAGATGGTTTTGAGATTGGTCCTTCGTTGTCTTTTCATGTGGATTGCTTGCCTGCTGATGTGCCAGCTGAGTTGCGCGTGCGAGTACCTACGCTTGTATTGCTGTTAGGTGCATTTGTGGATAATTTTTCTCGAGGTATAAGAGTTTTGGTATAACTTATGCTGCTTTTATAGGCATATATGTGTTAGTGAGTTCATTTTTCCTAGATATTCGTTTATGGGGCTTAGTTGTTGTCGCTTTCAGTTGCTCCTGCTCCTTTTGTTCCTACATCTAGAGCATGTCTGAATCACCGGATGTGTATGTCCTTGCATCGACGAGACTCATTTGTTCCAGCCGTATATCAACACGCTGGTATGGAGTTGCCTCTCCCCGCTGATTTGGTCAGTATGTTTAAACGTAATTCAAGCCTATTTTCTAAGTTCTTTTTTACATATGATTGTACTGGCCTTTTTGTTGTTGTTCATTAGATGTTTTTTTAGGTGCTTGGCCTGGCAGAACTTCTCGAACATTCAGTCATCTAGCCTATCCATTTATCTCGTCTTTGTGCCTATTCATGTATAAACTACTCTCCTCTAAGCCACTGCTTGTTAATGCTTATTTTCAGAGTGTCCATCTAAAAGTGGTTTGAATTAGCCATGTTAGTTTATTGCGTATCAATATTCAGTTCGCTGCTTTTTTTAATAAAGATCATAGCATGTGCATAGTAAGTTCTAGATTATTGCTCCTTGCTCCCAATATGTGTTACCATTTACATGAAATGTACACTTATAACTGGTTGATTCTAGGCTCATATACTGTATCGCTGCTTCCAAACAAGGATGACAACCGTTTATACAAGTTTATTGACTCCTTGCTATCCAGTTGTCAAAATACTTATCTAATCTTTTTACTAATCTGAAATCATTTACATGGAATATATACTTGCCATTGATTGAGTCTTTGATATGTAGTCTCATCGAGGTTATGCCTCAATATACTCACTTATAGTAGCTTCCTTCCTTTTTCCAAGCTATATTTCCTCGATGGTTTCTTCTATTTTTTCTGTCAGTGCTTACTGACATTCTGTAATCATCTACATAAAATGCATACTTAAACCTGGCTCATATTTCAGGGCAACCTGATGGAGGGCTATGTTCCATCCAATTGACTGACCAATTCTTAACATTACCGTTTGACTTGCTGTCCTGCTTTTTGGTAAGATCAATTGCTATATTTTTTACATTGATCCTCTATTTATAAAAAATAATGTTTACTTGTGTTATGATCTCGGTTGATTTTGCCATGCTGTATTTTGTTTCGCCATCCAAATGATTTATATTTTCTCTATTGTTTATTAGATTTATTCCACTCTCTTTGAATATGTGTTAGGTTACTTATGTTATTTAATAGGCAAGTTGGTTCTGAGATAGTTCTACCGCAGACGCCTCCATCGGTCGCAAAACCCCTTGGACCATACCTTTCGATGGTTTGGGTCTTCGTTTGCCAAATCAAGAGATGGACATTCCTTTGATTTAGTCTAAACATCCTTTTGCATTATGTGTAGTGATGGGAAAAGTGTTATCGTTTAATCTGCCAGGAGAGCATTGTTCCACGACTCACTGCCTCCGGCTAAGTCTCAAGATCATATTAAATTGTCTTCTTCGGCTGAGCCCGAAGAGGTGATTATCTACAGATAAATCATGAGTATTTCTGTTTTGCCTGAGAGGTTTCTCATTTCTTATAGGTTTCTTGTCTTTCATGGTCATTTGTTTAGCCAACATAATTGTGTTTATTTTACTTCTTATCTAAACAAATGAATGGAATTTTTTGAAATCCATGTTTTGAATTTGATATTGATGTCCATTTACTTATACTTACCATCGTCACATTTATTTGAATCTAAAAGGACCTAATTATCCACATTTTCATAGGTATGAGAACAACTTTAGGTAGAACTTTCCAACTCGGTAGTTCACCTATTTGGGACTGTTGTTGAAGCAACTCATGATCTTGGAGGACATTATAAGCATCGATCTAGGAGGACATTATAAGCGTCGATCAGCCAGCATCAAGGTCAAGTATGAGGTAAGGGCTATGCTAATCAGGATCACTTTGTCCCGGTTTTTCTTCTGGCTTCATGTTTCCGATTTGTCCTGGTTTCAGATGATTGGTCGTTGGTCAATTTCTTCTTTTGCTTACATTTTAGTGCAGTAATGTGGCATATGGGAATTTTGCACAGATGTTCTGATTCGATGGCTTATTAAGGTTATACATTTAGGTATTTTTGCAGTTTGTTGACAAGGTAATATGTACATTCTCCTATCCATAGCTCCAAGAAAAATCTAATATAGTAGAAGAGATTTATATTATTGACAAGTTAATATGAACATATGCTACCATTTAGGCTACCCAGGCGCCCAAGTGCTACTTTAGGTAGGTGATATGTGAGAGCTTTCTAAAAACGATACTGAGCCATTCTAATTGAGTATTGATTTGAAGAATGAATATCTATTTTTGTTAAGATAATTTCACTTTCCTGCTAATTTACTTTTTGTTGGAAAAACTGTGAACTCAGACCTGAACAAATTATAGTGATTTTTATTTTCTCTCCATGATATCACTATTCTTCAGATGGCTACAGTTTTGGGCTACTTTTCTTATTTGATGCTTACCTGTTATGTAAAGGATCCAATCCATATATGAGGTTTAACATAAGTTGTATCTACATATATCTACTTTTTAACTCATTGGCACCTCCTTTGTGTTTTAAATCTATTATTTCATCTCGTGTTTATTTCTTAGCATGATAAGTGGTTGGTTGTAGGTCTCACACGAATGGAAACTTTGTGACAGTGCAGGAGCCCTGCGAGAGCAACTTCAAGCCAAAATTTCCCAACAACTGAAGAAGACATGATCAATGATAATGTCAATATTTCTGCAATTGTCCTAGTGGTTCAAACTCGAACAAAGCCAACTGAACTATCACTAGAAAACAAGGCTTATTCCGAGGTAAATCCAGAGACTCACTCCTATTTCTCTCTAGAAAAAATAGTATCACTTATTAACTTTACGGTTCCATCTCCAACTTCACTTCAAAGACAATACTCGGATTTATCTCCAGAAAAATCCAAGCAGACTATAGGAGAACATGAATCTCCAATCGATGATGACAGGCCAAGTACTCCGTGTAGCTATTTGAATTTTGCAAGCATCATTTTTTTACTTCGGCCACCGAACCTAGCTGCAGTTTGCTAGCTCCGTCTTTGCCTGAACCTAATTTAATCGTAGCTTGTGTTGTTCTGAAATGTGTCTGTAGGTTCAACTAGAGGATTTCTCAAGCTTATGCCTTGGGATACTAATCTTTGACTCAAATCCTGGGTTATTCTATCCATAATTTTGAATTAGTCTCTAAATGTAATTTGTAGAATATTGTCCAGGCTTTCCATAGGGTATCTAATTGTGTGATTTGCTTGGACGGTTTGCTCGCTGTCCAGAACTGATTGTTTTGCCTCATGTAGTTCTTAGTTGGGTTTTGAGTAAATCAACTATTCAAAATAGCGTATATACATTCTGCATATCATATTCTTTCTGCAATCTGTGTTCCACTTTATTTTCTTCAGAAAATTTGTATTGTTCTTATTTGGATGAATATGTAACAAGGCCTATTCCTTCCGTTTTATTAGAAGCACAATTTGTTTAACCATGCAATGATCCATCTCTGCCAGTCACCAAGGTGGTAGTACCAACTAAAGATTCATAGAACTTAATGTTACTCCGTCGTCCTTATCTGCGGGTCATAAATTCTTATCCGCTCAACTTCATGGGTCTCAGAGAGAATTATATTATATCAAGATCAAAGGTTAATGATTCATTTCAAAGGTCAGTGTCATGATAGTGCAATCCCTCCTTGGTCTACAAATTATGGAATGTCTTTAGGGTTTCACCTATTTGTGTAGTTAGAGAAGAATTATTTGTTTATTTTGCACAGCTACTGTGATGTGTTCTGTCTCAACTCACTAGGGATAATTTTATGTATGCTACTGACTTCTGAATAAAGTCTATGCACAGTTATTTAGTAGTTTGAAGCCAGTAATCCGTTTTACTTTTGGGATAATGGCTGTACAGGTGAACGAGTCCTACAAAATCAACTTATCAGCCTTAAGAAACTTTGACCTGTTTGTAGTAGAGAAAATAAAAAATAAAAATGCCATCATAGGTTAACTGTGAAACTTAGGGATTATTAGGACAGAAGATTCATTTGCAGTATGAAACGTCAAATGTGTATTATCTGATTAAGTATGTCATAGATAGTCAAACTTTCAAAATATCAAATCATATGTAGCGCGAGAGAACACAACTCTGTAGTTAAATAAAAAAGAATTATCACTTTATGCTTTATGGGACCAAATAACAAACCTTGGTGTTGTTCTTCCTTCTGCAGCCATCATCATCAATAAAGGACCAAATAATGACACTATGAATTTCCTCCCCCCTTATAAATTGTTCATGAGGTCCTTTCAAGTCAGTGCCGGTTCTTCATTTCAAGGTTGTCGTTATTGCTTATCGGTTGGAGTTTCTCTGACTTCTCTCTTATGGTGTTTTTTCATATTTTGTTTATAATTTTGTTACACATAGGAAGCATTGCAAGCTCATGAGTTGTAGTAGCTTCTTACTGGAAGGATTGTTTCATGAAAATTTTAGTGTAGCCGTGCTGATTCTAATTTGTGTAGTAAGTTTATGACACTTTTGGAATGTGATGGCATACCAAGTTAGTTAGTGTTGGCGCTTTTCTTTCAACAGGATTTTTCAGAATTTTCTGAATCTTTCTAGCTTATTGATATACTATACATGGATCAATGGATTATGCAAGACTGGTGTCTCACAACGCTGCAACTGACAAAGGTTTCTTCTGCAAGAGCCACCACATGCATGGCCTCATAGATGTTTTGAGATCTTTTGCTATTTATAACCCTGTTTAATTATGTTCCTTTTTTCCTTTCCACTCTAGGCATAGGTCATCGTTGCTAAAGGCCTGGGCTAATGCTCTGGAAAAGTAAACCAAGAACTAGCTTGTGAGGCGGAAACTATTGTCCTAACTCCTAAGGTATGAGATATCCTCTGACCTATTTCAATTACCACGAGCTGGCCTATTTTCCTTGACATTAATTTAAAAAATATACGATTTATAGAACATGGGATGGTGCTCACACGGTTGCCACAATGGTCATATGAGGCGCACCTTACCGTGTATAGATCAACATCTTTAAGCTCAGTGCATCTAGGTAATTTATTTTACTACTATAATGAATACTTTATCATGGATTTATCTACTCGGTAGTGATGTATGCAAAAGTGCAGAGTTTTGTTTGAAAGCCTCGATATGTCGATTCCTTGACAACTTGACCATGAGGCGAGTAATAGTTTAGATTTACTTTGTTTTCACGCATTTAATTGTTTTCTAAATAAGTGGTATAGTCAAAATCTTCTTTTGTTCATCTGATAAGAAATTATTCCCGAGCATGCAGGCCATACAGGCGTAGTGCCATCCTTGTATTGAGACCATTCCAGGTTACATTCAGCTATGGGGAGCAAATAGTGGTAGTATGCGAGAACTTTGAACAAAAATGATTCTTTCTTTCCACATATGCATCTTAGTTCAGAACTGGCATTACCTAGCTGTAGTGAATGGGACATGGACATGGGCCCATGGCTTAATGGGTGTAATTGCAGACTGTTGTGATGCCTTCTGAGCACAAAACCCCTCTCAGCATGAACTGGCATGTGAAGTGACAGGTAATTCTCCCTCCGAATGTTTGTCATGCAAAATTTCTCTATTTATACACAATGCTAGATTATCCAAATGCAGTGTATGCATTAGGCTTAAGAAACATCATAAATGAAAGAAGCAAAAAATAAAGAGCTTTAACATAACAAGAATAGTGTCATTGAGATGGCATGATATGTTTTTTCTCAAGGAAATCCCCTCGATACAATAAAAATATCAACTGTAATGCTTTCTATTGCCTACATGTCTGTTGTAACTGATCTTTAAGAAAAGGCAAGCATACCCAGTTAACATAATGAGTCCATAAATTGAGGGAGAACTATATTAGTACTTAAGTCTCCATGGGATTCTGTTTGCATTTGGAATTTTTTTACAAGGCACTTTGTGTTATGTCTTTAAGATTTACACTCAATGTTTTGTATCCTACAGATCAATGACTTATAGAAAGATGCCCCGTGTATACTGTCCATGTGGCTACCTCTCCATGAAGTGGCTTGTGGAGATCAACTCCCTCCTTTTCCTTTGGAACTGGTTGAAATCAAAAATGTCAGCTTTGCTCTTTATCCATTTGACAGAACTCTTTCAGTATGCAAGAGTCTACAAGATGCAGTATAGAAGCTATGTGTATATTACCTTTTTTTCATAATATAACTGATTATACAAAAACAATTATCCACCTATCGTGCATATTTTAGAGCTGACCTATTTTACTTGATATTAATTTTCTCACAATACCGTGCCTATACCTATGCTCCTTTTTTTATCAATCCTTCGAGGTTCCTTTTGAAAATCAAACAAAATTTATTGTTTCATCAACATTGATTACCCGTTTACTTGATTTACAATGCTCAACATCGATTGCGCAACTTGTAGAAATAGCGATACTTGGTGGCCTTTATGAATTGTTGTTGTGTGTTCTTTGCCCCCATCTATGTATTGCCTTAATATGTTCATGAACATATAATTGTTTTTTATTAGCGCTATACAAAATAGAAATCGGACGAGAGCCATGGGGTCGTGCGCCAAGGCGCACCCATAAATCTAGTACAGTACAATGGCCTGAAAAGCAGGGCCGTACCCGAGAATTTAGAGGTCTTGTACAAAATAAAATATTTGTCCCTATGCATATAAGGAGTAGTAGAAAAATGAGGTATATACACCGCAGTTCTACAAGTTGTCCCAATCCCAATCGGTCGCCCGAGACAACCCCACGCCGTACTCTGGATCCCGACGCGGCGCCCCCGCCAGCTGCCGCAACCCCGCCCACCGACGCGCTAGCCCCCACCGTGGTGAGTTCACCGCCACACCCCACACCAGACATGAACCCGCTTACTGTAGGGATAGGAATTGAAGGGATCTTCATCCTTTGGTGGAAGCAAGGCGGTGTCTTGGACAGAAAAGTCCGACCTTGGGGGAAGCGGTGGCATGGGGGTGTAGAGGGGAGGGGAGAGGAAGCTGCGGCGTGGGGTGGGGAAGCTGCGGTGTGGGGCGTGTGGGGCGGGGAGAGCAGCGGCGGCGAGTTGAGCGGAGCAAGCCAGTGAGGGAGCGAGGAAGATGACCGGCATGGAACTCGGGTTTAGTTGACAATTTGTCAAACGGGGGCTTTTGCAAATAGACCCATCTGACATCCTTTTATGGACGGATGGACTAGTAAAGCTCATAATGAAATTATGTTTTATAGCACTATAAGTTTTCATGTGAGGCACACTTGGAAGTACCTCAAATGATCGTACATTTGAGGCATTTAACAAGCCTCAAATGACTAACTATTAGAGGCATTATTAGATGTGACTCAAAAAACTGTCTATTTGAGACACAACTAAAAGTGTCACAATTAATCTATCATTACAAGCACATTTGAGTGCCTCTAAAGACATACCTTTTGAGGCAATTTTATTTGTGCCTTCAATGCTATATATTTTGTGGCATTTTGTCAATAGTGCCTCTAAAGAACTGTACTTTTGAGGCACTCATAAACGTTATAACAAATGGTGCAACATTAGAGGCAGTCAAATCTGCCTCAAATGTTCAAATTTTTTGAGGTGGTGCCTCCAAAAGCTTAAATTTCGGTGGCATTTTTAAAACTGCCTCTGTAAACTAAGCATTTGAGGAATAATTTTCTAAAGTGCCACAAAAGAATACAATTAGAAACGGTTACAAATAGTGCCTCTAAGAAAAGTGTGTCTAATTATAGCGCGTGCCATAATGGGGCCAGGCTCCCCTATATAAACTGCTCTCGCTCTGCCTTTCCTCCACACACACGCGCGCGCGCGCTTGCAAACCCACCATACGCTTGCAAACAGGACGCAAAACCTTGTTCCAAAATCTAAACCCCTGTGCTTCCCCCAAATGGCCAAGGAAAATCTCCTCGTCCTGCTGCTAATTGCGATTGCCACAAACATGGCAGCCGCGTCAGTTACCACGAGGAAGCTGATGTTCCTGGTCCAACCCCAGTCGAGCCTCCTGACGTACCACAACGGCTCCGTGCTGCACGGCGACATCCCCGTGTCCGTGCTCTGGTACGGCAGCTTCACGGCGGCGCAGAAGGCCATCGTCTCCGACTTCCTCCTCTCCCTCTCCGCCGCGCCGCCTGCGTCCCCTTCGCCGTCCGTCTCCCAGTGGTGGAGCAGCATCCACCAGCTGTACCTGTCCAAGGCGGCGGCGGGGGGCGCTGCCAATGTCCCGCGCGTGGTCCTGTCGGGCCAGGTCTGCGACGAGGCGTGCTCGCTGGGGAAGAACCTGAAGCTGTCCGAGCTCCCGGCTCTGGCGGCCAAGGCGAGGCCCGCGAAGGGCGGCATCGCGCTGGTGCTCACGGCGCAGGACGTGGCCGTGGAAGGATTCTGCGTGAGCCGGTGCGGCAGGCACGGGTCGGTCGACGCTCAGGCCGGCACGGCGTACGTCTGGGCGGGCAACTCGGCGACGCAGTGCGCCGGGCAGTGCGCGTGGCCGTTCCACCCGCCGGCGTACGGGCCCCAGGCGCCGGCGCTGGCGCCGCCGAACGGCGACGTGGGCATGGACGCGCTGGTGACCAACGTGGCCAGCATGGTGGCCGGCGCGGTGACCAACCCGTTCGGCGACGGGTTCTACCAGGGCGACAGCGTCGCGCCGCTGGAGGCCGCGACGGCGTGCACGGGCGTGTACGGCAAGGGCGCGTACCCCGGGTACGCGGGGCAGCTGCTGCTGGACGCGGCCACCGGGGCGAGCTACAACGCCAACGGCGCGCACGGCCGGAAGTACCTGCTGCCCGCGCTGTTCAATCCCGCCACGTCCGCCTGCTCCACGCTGGTGTAGTACTACTACTTGCACGAACGAAACTGGCACGGTACCACCGTGGTAGCGACAAGTGATCCTACTGCGAATCTAGCCAGCAAGAGTGTATCTATCTCGTATCGTCGTGTACAGGCTGCTGCAAGTCCTGTATATCTGTAAATAGTTCCGTGCATAAGCTCGGCCTGTGTTTGGGTCTTCTCGTGCTAAATCAAGAGGACTTGTAAAATGTAAATCATACTCCACTACTTCTCGTTCTATAATACTCCCTCCGTTCACAAATAAGTATACTTTTAGATTTGTCTTAAGTCGAACTTAGTAAACTTTGACTAACATTATAGAAAAACGTACCAATATTTATGATACCAAATTGGTATCACTAGATTAACAAATCTAGTTTTATAATATGACAATTTCTTTTAATATATGTTTATATATTTATCTAAAAGGTTGATCAAATTTAATAAAGTTTGACTTAGTCAAATCCTAGAAATACACTTGTTTACGGTTTTGCAAGATCTTCTTTGGGTCGAACGTCTTAGAGTATGATATGTACACGGTTACTGTGGTAGTTTAGGATAGTTAACTTGAATCGTACTTTAAAATAATCCTCTTTACGCCTATATATACTCGCCCACGAGGCTCAATAATATATCCATCATATTTCGCCAAACTCATACTCTTTCATGGTATTAGCCTAAATCGATATCAAACCCTAGCTTCCGTCGCGCTGCCCCCGGGGAGGTCGATCTTCATGATCTCCGCTGGGGGCTGCGCAACCGTATGCAGGGTTCGTCCGCCGATCTGTGATCGGATGCCTTGTAAGTCTTTTTCTCCGATCTCTTGACCGGCTTTCTTTTTGGTTTACCGATCTTAGATCGGATTGAGTCGCCCACCGCCGTCGTCATCGACGCGCCTCTACTCCGACCATCGGCATCGAGAATCTACATCGCGTTCGTGCGCCTGCCCCCTCCGCTGTTGCGCCTGCCTCGGCAGGCTGTCGCGACCTCACGGCAGGCTGCCGCGCACCGCGGACGTGTAACATCCCAAAACTTTAATCCAAGGTTATTAAAATCATCAAAATTAGAGTTAACAAAAACTTTTCCAATTAAAATTATTAAAGCATTCATATGTGTGTGCATTTAAAATAGGAGTTGATTTGAATTGCCTTGTTTAAGTGATCCGTTGCTTGTAAAATAATTCTTAGGTGAAATAAAAATCATCTAGATCTTTTCCAAACAAATCACAAAGAAAAACAAATCACAATGAATAAAAGAAGAGAATAGTCATTTGTGCCATTTTAATCAGCATGCCTACTTTGGCTATTCCTAGGACTCAAGTCTTAACAGAGATAAATGTGTATCTTTGCACCCCTTGCTAGTACATATAATGATGTACCAAGGCCCACTTTGTGATTTGCCAAAACTCCCAAACACTAAATTTAAAGGGCATTGGAAAATTGAATCTAGTTCATATGGAAAGATCACCCTATTCTAAAAACCTCTCAAATGAGCTCAATTTTCAAAATCCAAGAACCCACAGAGTCTCAATCTTATGCCTAACACACCCACCAAAAATCTTTTCAAAATTCAAAAGTAACTTTCTTGCGGCCATTTTCACAAACACTTGGCAGGCAGGAATCAAACTCTAAACCTAGCTCACTGTTTTCTACAGGGTTTTGCCCCTATTTGATCTCCATTTACTCCCTCTGTCTCCCTTTGATCTAACCAAAGCCTAAGCACCTCACCCCTTTGTCCCTAGCAGCAGTGCCATGCCACCCCGAGCACCATGTCGCCGGCCTGACTTGCCATCGCCACAGCAGACCGCCCCTCTCGTTCTCGCCATGTCTATGAACTAGCCCAGACCGCACCGCCACCCTCTGTCCCCTCCCCGAGCACAGCCGAGTCGTGGACCACCCGCAGCGCGCCGCACCCAGAACGTCTGCACCATGCCGAGCACGCGCTAGAGCGCCGCGCCCGACACGCGTGCACACGCCGCCCCTCGACCGCAGCCCGCGTCCACCGCGTCGCCACGACCCAGGGAACACCCCAAACATGCCCGTTCGCCGCCAATCGCACCACAGCCACCGCACGCCGTGAAGACCGCCGCCTCTGCTGCTCAGAGCGTGAGCACCACCCGACCAAATGCCACCGCCCCTAAGCCCGCATTTAAGCCGTAGCGCACTTCTAGGAGGCAGGC
This sequence comes from Avena eriantha, assembly GCA_910589775.1. Lineage (NCBI taxonomy): Eukaryota > Viridiplantae > Streptophyta > Magnoliopsida > Poales > Poaceae > Avena > Avena eriantha. Next base: position 112,383,219 of record OU342744.1, read on the forward strand.
CACCGTCCCCTACCTCGAGCCAGCCGCTAGCACATTGTGCAGCCCTCACCAGAGTCGCTCGCCATCCTTCTCGGTCGCCTCGTCGAGCTATAAATAGAGGCCACCCCAGCACAATCCACTCACACCATCCCACTCCCCTCACCTCACTGGTCCTTCCCCACCTTTAGCCGGAGCAGCGCGAGCACTTGTTCGCCGGAATTTGGCCGGCGGAGCCCGCGACAGAGGAGGAGAAGGCGACGTCGATTTCGTCCACCCCCGGAGCAGCCTCGACCGTCCCTAAGTTCGCCGTCGTCGACTAGTTCGTTTGCCCGCCTCGCTGTCGTGGTTGGAGCCCTGGTACGCCCCTGAGCACCCCCACCGAGCCGCTAGGGTTAGACCTCGCCAGCGACCTGTCCGTCCTCGACGACGAGCCCCAGCCGTCGATCTTAGTTCTAATCTAACGGCCCACATCGCCCCATACCGCTTTGCGTGTAATGAGCCTCTGACCGGTGGACCCCCCTGTCAGCTGTGCCCCATGCCGCGGAGTGTCACTGGGCCGGCCCGTTAGTGTTCCCGCGCGACTCATTTAATTCAAATTAGGATTTTCCTATTTAGTTTAAACTTAGTTCTGTCCCCTAGTTTAAAATTCACTTCAGAGAGATTTACAAATCCAAATGGAGTGATTCCAATTTTGTTAGAAAGCTACTAAAAATATCTATCCAAGAGCGTTGGATTTAATTCAATTAGAGTTAGAGATCTCTCCTAGTAAAAATAACAAGACAGAAGCTTTTGCACATTCAAACATTTTTTATAAAATCAACCATGATAGATTTTGAGTTGTTTCCAACTCTCAAAAATCACATTTCACTATACCTATCTTAATATGTAATAATATTAAGGTTTAGATGCAGTGACTTTGGACTAGTACCAAAATAATGCTATATAGGCATTTCTAGTCACTTTAAATCATTAAATAATGAACTTAAACCAAAGTAATTATGATCCGACCTTTAAATCACATTCCCACATGTTAGAATATGTGGTGATGACATGTGTCCACATGATCCCATATTTTAAGTGGTGAATATTAAATCTTAGTTAATTTTCAATGAGTAGATTTTCTAAAATAAAAAGGTTGAAACTAGTTAAAGAAACTTGTGATGCTTGTGATGATAATAGATCATCAAATGTGTGCCTTATAGTGCTAATTAGACTAGTTAAGTATTGTTTGGTGATTGTGTACTCCGTATGTATTTTATAGACGATAGTACCGACCAAGCTTTCGAGGAGGAGGAGTTCTATCAAGAGGAGGAAGAAAACTTCAACCACTGCACTGCACAAGGCAAGCCACCATTAGCAATGCAAGCTAACACTTGCAAGTATAATGTTTAACAAGCTAGGATTAAGCTAGATGATTGAGCAAAGATGCTTTAGGCATGCTTTGGTTATACCACTTTGACTATTACTTACCCTAAGTATTATTTTCCAAGCTTTACTTCCTTTACTTTACCAAAGTCCTTTAATTGTTTTGAAGGTAGCATAAAGAGTATAAAACTTGACCTAGTTAGATAACTTTAGATGTCATTCTATGGCATGAGATTGATCCCATCTTTCCACCTTAGTGAACACTCTTAACTTAGTAGTTTAGAGTAGATAAAAACTTGAGTCACTTTAGATGGGAATACTTGGTGAAAATGAATTATGAAAACCTTGGAATGATGAGTCATTCTATTGAGAGGTTTTGACATGTGTTGAGAAACACAAATGGTTTATGATGGTGAAAATGTTGAGGCATGAGCCTTAACCCTTTTACAAAACTGATGGTTGGATTCGGATGCGATACCATTCCAAATTTACCGTACAACCACAATACCTGAATTGGGTAAGGCTTAGCCGGAAGTTTATATGCATTAGTATTAGTTCCCTCGCGGGAGAGGTTTGAGCTGAGGCTACCTCTCAATGTTGTCCACCTATGTAGTGCCCAAGATGACAGATGGTCATGGTTGCGAGGCCATGCTCATAGGAGAGGTGCTTATACTAGGGTGTGTAAAGGAAAGGTTATGTTTGTATCTGCATACTAAGTATGATGATTTAGGGTTATCCCTGATAGATGTATCGAATCTTATGGTGAAAGTGTACCACCTCTACAGAGTGTCAAACTATTCGAATAGCTGCGTCCGCGGTTATGGACAGTTGGAATGGCCATACTGTTTCGTTGTCAGATGTTTTCAAAATGACTTATGAAATGAAGGATGAACTTGACTTGACCACAACAGGGTTGTGACAATGACACTAGCTTCCCAACCTAAGTGATTCTAGAACTTTATTTTATCTTTCTTTGCTTCTGAACTCAGCTTAGGTTTCAAACTTAACTTGATAGTTATACTACTTGTTAGTGGTAGTTTGCGAGTACTTAAAGAGTACTCATGGCTTTTGTCCCTGGCTATTCTCATGGCCAGACTATGAAAGAGACTACCAAGATGATGGCCAGCAGGATGGCTATGATAACTAGGACTATCTGCCTTCGTCAGCATTGCCTGTGCCCCTGGAGATGGACCCCACCGCTACGCTTATCTTTTATTCCGCTGCTTGTTGTATTAAGACTGGATCATGAGATCCTTATGTGTGTAAGACCTTATGTATGGTTTGTAATGGATGATGTACCGTGATATCCAATCTGTTATGTCTCGCAAAAATGGTAATCCTGGGATTGCGAGGTATGGCATAACGGGCATCTAGGATTAAAAATCCGGGTGTTGACAAGGTTGTATCAGAGCCATCCTGACCATAGGAGACCCTAGTTAGAATGGACGTCCAAACCAAAACCTTAGTTTCAAAACCAAAGTGAGTATTTATGAAAAACTATTTCCTCTCTTATCCTTGGGAATTCATTCTTTCTCCAAAAAAATTCATGTTCCTCAAAATTCTTACATTACTACTTAAAATTTGACACACTTGATCACTTCACTAATTTCCTCATCCTTAATTCTTGTAGATGGAGACTCAGTTCAGCAAGTTCTACCAGTTGGGAAACGGAGGTCAACTGATCTTCGACAAGGATCTGGATTCACTGTCGGAGTTACTAGGACACCCACATCCAGAGTTTCTTGGAGCTCAACTTCCAGGACCCCCATGAGGAGATTTACAGTGGCTAGTCACCGCTGATCTTAGAGGAAGCATAGAAGCACCAACGTCCGGGAGAATCCAGTTCTCCGTGAGGGAGAACAACTGGCTAGATGGATTAGCCAGGGAAATGCATGAAGCTCTTGCACGTCTATGTGCCCTCAGTGTCAACCAGATCCAAGGAACCCGTTTTGCTCACTATGCAAGACGTGACTTCATAGGAATGCCGATGGAGATGCCAAGTCATCCAGAACTGAAGCGCCAAGTGGAGAACCTCGACTTCCTGTTGTACGATCGTCAGAAGGAGTTGGACAATGCTAGGGAGTTCGCCAACCACAACCGTGCCATTGCCGCCCAGAAGGCCCAGACTTTCTCACTGCTTGTCAAGGATCGTCAATCTCTTCGCCTCCAGCGCGAGAAGAAGGATCGCATCATTGCCCGTCTTCGCAAGAAGGTGGCCGACCTCGAGAAGACCGTCAAGGACCAGGAAGCTCAGCTTGCAGCCAAGGAGGAAGAAGAGGAGGGTGAAGACATCCAGGGAGACATGGATTCTTACCTCAGCAATGATGACGACTTTCTGGAGGAGGATGCTGCGGACTTCTACACTGACGATGAGGACTCCGACTTCATCGACGATGAGTAGATGCACTAGAGCACTGTCGTAGCATGAGATTGTATCGATCCCACTGTATCGTAGCTTGCAGAATGGTTCTTCAAACCATCTGTGTTCCTTTATTGTTGTGGTGTGTGTTGTATCGTGTGCTTGTTTGCATGAATGAAATAGAGTTAGTTGCAAAAACCTGAGTCAAACTCAAAGTTTTAGCTTTGAAACCAAAACCATGAACCTTAGAACTTTCCCTCTTACCCCCTTATCTACCTCAATCTTCAGATGACTCGTGGAAACCAAGGAGGGAGCATCTCATCGCAAGACCCAATGCTGTAGATTATGCAGATGTTAGTTGCAGACCGTGAAGCAAGCAGGGTAGAGCGTCAAGCCAACCTAGCAACTCTGCAGCAGATCGCTCAAATGGCCCCAAACAACCAAGGGCATGGAAACCAGGATCACCATGGATCCAAACTCAAAAACTTCCAGAATACCAATCCCCCAATCTTTAGCACTTCAGAGAACCCACTAGATGCTGATGACTGGTTACAGACAATGGAAAACAACTTAGAAGTTGTAGGAGTTGATGACAACGAGAAGGTTCTATTTGCCACCCACTATCTGGCAGGAGATGCAAGAGCATGGTGGAACAATATCCGCACCATGAATCATGGTCAAGTGATGACATGGGAAGCCTTCAGAATCAAATTCAGCCGCACCCACGTGCCACAGGGTCTAGTCACCAGAATGAGGGATGAATTTCGAGAACTGAAGCAAGGAAGAATGACTGTGGTGGAGTACCGTGACAGATTCCTGTCGCTTGCAAGGTATGCACCTGATGAGATCAACACGGAGGCCAAGAAGAAGGAGATATTCCTGAACGGACTGCATGACGAGATGCAGACTATCACTTTCCTCTGAGTGGATATGTGGAAGTACGCTATGATGATCCAGAGAAACGTGTGGTTTCTGAACCCATTGAGATGACCCAAGAATTTCGCTATTTCGATTTTGCTAGTCCTTGGGATCGTCAACATCCGCTTCCAGGATCTCGAAGAGCTAGTCGACCCTGCCATTCAGATGAAAGGGAATATTAATCAGGCAAACAACAACCGCAAACGTCATATGATGCAGCAATCTGGATCCAGCAGTCACCAAAAGTACCGTCCCAACCCCTCATCAGGATATGCACCAAGGAACAATCGACCCCCAATGTCTCGCCCAAGCTACCCCAACTGTAGCGGAAGCAATGTGAAGTCTAGAGGAAACAATCACAACTCTGGCAATGCCAACAACTTCAATCATGCACTTCCCAAGAGCAACAACAACAACAACACTACACCTAGAACTGGCAGCAATGTTGTGCCTGTCGCAGTAAAGGACAAGCCTCAGATCACTTGTTTTGAGTGTGGAGTGAAGGGTCACTATTCCAATGAGTGTCCCAAGAAAACTGCCGCCACTGCCAATGTGAATGCCCCAGCTCAACATCAGCGTCGTGTTCAACCAGGGAGAAGATTTGCCCCAAGGAACCCTCACAACCGCAACAGCCGTCTCTTCCACATGAACGCCAAAGAAGCCCAGGAAGCGCCAAATGTAGTGCTCGGTATGTTTTCTGTCAACTCAGTTTTAGCAAGGGTATTGTTTGATTCAGGAGCATCACATTCATTTGTCACCAAAGAATTTGCATGCACTAGTAAGATTCACACAACCAACTTGAAGCATGTCATGATAGTTCAAATCCTCGGTTCAACTACAAAAGCTAGAAAAATTTGCAAAGCTGTGTCTATCAGAATACATGGGATAGATTTTTATGCTAACCTAATTGTACTCGGAACCAAAGGATTGGAAGTAGTACTAGGTATGGACTGGATGTCAAGGCATAAAGGATTGATAGACTGTGCTAAGAAAGCCATCACCATGACCAGTAGCTCTGGAGTCATAGTAGAGCATATCTCTAAAACCTTACCCCGTCAATTCAAGTGCAACAAGAGTGTAGCCCTGCCAACCATTGACCAAGTCAGAGTAGTCTGCGAATACCCCGACGTATTCCCAGATGAATTGCCAGGTATGCCCCCGGATAGGGATATTGAGTTCATTATCGAACTAATCCCCGGAACCGGACCCATAGCCCAGAGACCCTATAGCATGAACCCCTCAGAGTTAGTGGAACTGGAGAAGCAGTTGGATGCCATGTTAGAAAAAGGCTTGATTCAACCAAGCGCATCACCATGGAGATCACCAGTGTTACTCGTCGACAAGAAAGATGGAGGCAATCGTTTGTGCACAAATTACAGAAAGTTGAATGACGTCACCATCAAGAACAAGTACCCCTTACCAAAGATAAAGGATCTATTTGAACAGTGGACTAGAGCTCAGGTATTCTCAAAGATTGATCTTAGGACTAGTTATCACCAACTTAAGATTCGTGCAACGGATATTCCAAAGACCGCCTTTACTACTCGCTATGGTTTATACGAGTATACGGTTATGTCTTTTGGATTAACCAATGCCCCTGCTTATTTCATGAATCTCATGAATAAGATCTTTATGAATTTCCTAGATAAGTTTGTAGTTGTGTTTATCGACGATATCCTTATCTACTCCAAGTCAGAAGAAGAGCATGAGCAACATCTGAGAATCATCCTAGAAACCCTGAGAGAGCATCGGTTACATGCCAAGTTCAGCAAGTGTGAGTTTTGGCTAAAAGAAGTAGGATTCCTAGGACACATTGTGTCTGCCGGAGGAGTTTCTGTTGATCCCGCCAAGATCAAAGATGTGGAAGAATGGGAAGCCCCAACAACCCAAACCCAAGTACGTGCCTTTCTCAGATTAACGGGATACTACCGCAAGTTCGTAGAAGGATTCTCGAGCATCGCCAGACCCATGACCCAATTGTTAAAGAAGGATAAGAAGTTTGAATGGACTGACAAATGTGAAGCCAGTTTCCAGGAGCTGAAGAAGAGATTGATATCATCCCCAATATTAGTCATGCTAGACATCAAGATGCCGTTTGATGTATATTGTGATGCATCCAAGATTGGTCTCGGATGTGTGTTGATGCAAGAAGGCAAAGTCATCGCCTATCTGTCTCGCCAACTGAAGCAGCATGAGCAGAACTATCCGACCCATGATCTTGCATTAGTAGCCGTAGTTTTGACATTGAAGACATGGCGTCATTATCTGATGGGTAATCGCTGTGAGATTTACTCAGATCACAAGAGCTTGAAATATATTTTCACCCAGAAGGAGCTGAATATGAGGCAAAGGAGATGGATAGAGTTAATCAAGGATTATGACCTTGACATTCACAATCACCCTGGCAAAGCCAATGTGGTAGCGGATGCTCTTAGAAGATTACCGTGTAGGCTTAACTTCATGATCAAGGAGAAGCAACCAAGTTTGTATGAGGAGTTGGAGCAGTTCAGAACTGAATTAGTTAGCAAAGGATTCTTAGCTAGCATTGAACTTCAACCCACTTTGATTAGCCAAATCAAGGAAGCCCAGAAGGGAAATGAAAGTATCGACAGAATCAAGCGTCGTATTGGTACAGGAAAGGTACCTGGATTCACTGAAGACAAATAAGGAGTTCTGTGGTACAAAGGACGTATCTGTGTGCCAACAGATTCGGAGCTGGAGCAAGTCATCATGCATGAAGCTCATGATACTCTTTATTCTATCCACCCTAGAGGAACAAAGATGTATCAAGATTTGAAAGAACAATTTTGGTGGCACAAGATGAAGAGAGAAATCGGAAGCTACATCGCCAAGTGTGACATTTGTCAAGGAGTCAAAGCAGAGCATCAGAGACCCACATGACTGTTGCAACCATTGCAGATTTTAGAATGGAAATGGGATTCCGTCGGAATGGACTTTATCACCGGTTTGCCTACTTCTAGTAGGGGAAATGACTCAATCTGGGTCATAGTGGATAGACTTTCCAAGGTAGCTCACTTTATCCCAGTCAAGACTACCTACCAGAGTTCGAAGCTAGCAGAATTGTATATTGCTAGAATTGTTAGTCTGCATGGAACCCCCAAGACCATAGTATCAGATCGGGGAACCCAGTTTACCTCGAGATTTTGGCTGAATTTCCAGGAAGGATTAGGCACCAAATTGAATTTCAGCACAGCTTATCACCCGCAAACTGATGGACAGACTAAAAGAGTCAACCAGATCCTAGAGGATATGTTAAGAACTTGTGTGTTAGAGTATGGATCAAAATGGGAAGACTGCCTGCCTTTCGCAGAATTCTCATATAACAACAGTTATCAAGCTAGTTTTCAAATGGCACCATTTGAGTTCCTATACAGAAGAAAGTGTCGTACCCCGTTGAATTGGTTGCAAGTTGGAGAGAGTCGGATTTTTGGACCCGACATTCTCCGAGAAGCCGAAGAGAAGGTTCACAAAGTCCGTGAGCACCTCTAGACCGCCTAATCCAGATAGAAGAGTTATGCTAACAAGAGAAGGAGAGACCTGACTTTCAATGTCAGAGATTTTGTATATCTCAAGGTTTCACCATTGAAAGGAACCCAACGCTTTAGTCTGAAAGGAAAGTTAGCCCCCAGATATATCAGGCCATTCAAGATTCTGAACCGTCAAGGAGAAGTATCGTATCAACTGAAACTACCTGAAGAAATGTCAGCCATCCACAATGTGTTCCATATCTCGTTACTTCGCAAATGCCTGGAAGTACCGGAAAAGACCGAGGTTTTCAAGAACATCAATCACAGAGCTGTGGAGATCAACAATGACCTGACATATCAGGAAGTGCCCATCCGTATCTTAGAAGAAGCTTACAGAACCACCAGGACCAGGAGTATCAAGTTTCTCAAGATTCCATGGAGCAACCATACCGAAGACGAAGCCACTTGGGAGCGAGAAGATTACATTAGGACAGAGTTCCCAGATCTCTTTAGTTCCTAGTTTTCTTTGTAAATCTCGGGATGAGATTTTGTTTAAGGGGGGAAGGTTTGTAACATCCCAAAACTTTAATCCAAGGTTATTAAGATCCAAATCATCAAAATTAGGGTTAACAAAAAATTTCCAATTAAAATTATTAAAGCATTCATATGTGTGCACATTTAAAATAGGAGTTGATTTGAATTGCCTTGTTTAAGTGATCCATTGCTTGTAAAATGATTCTTAGGTGAAATAAACATCATCTAGATATTTCCCAAACAAATCCCAAAGAAAAACAAATCACAATGAATAAAAGAAGAGAATGGTCATTTGTGCCATTTTAATCAGCATGCCTACTTTGGCTATTCCTAGGACTCAAGTCTTAACAGAGATAAATGTGGATCTTTGCACCTCTTGCTAGTACATATAATGATGTACCAAGTCCGACTTTGTGATTTGCCAAAAACTCCCAAACACTAAATTTAGAGGGCATTGGAAAATTGAATCTAGTTCATATGGGAAGATCACCCTATTTCAAAAACCCCTCAAATGAGCTCAATTTTCAAAACCCAAGAACCCACAGAGTCTCAATCTTATGCCTAACACACCCACCAAAAATCTTTTCAAAATTCAAAAGTAAATTTCTTGTGGCCATTTTCACAAACACTTGGCAGACAGGAATCAAACTCTAAACCTAGCTCACTGTTTTCTACAGCGTTTTGCCCCATTTGATCTCCATTTACTCCCTCTGTCTCCCTTTGATCTAACCAAAGCCTAAGCACCTCACCCCTTTGTCCCTAGCAGCAGTGCCATGCCACCCCGAGCACCATGTCGCCGGCCTAACTTGCCATCACCGCAGCAGACCGCCCCCCCTCTCTCTCTCGCCATGTCTATGAGCTAGCCCAGACCGCACCGCCACCCTTTGTCCCCTCCCCGAGCACAACCGAGCCGTGGACCACCCGCAGCGCGCCGCGCCCAGAACGTCTGCACCATGCCGAGCACGCGCCAGAGCGCCGCGCCCGACACGTGTGCACACGCCGCCCCTCGACTGTAGCCCGCGTCCACCGCGTTGCCACGACCTAGGGAACACCCCAGACATGCCCATTCGCCCCCAATCGCACCACAGCCACCGCACGCCGTGAAGACCGCCGCCTCTACCGCTCAGAGCGTGAGCACCGCCCAACCAAACGCCACCGCCCTAAGCCCGCATTTAAGCCATAGCGCACTGCCAGGAGGGAGGCCACCGTCCCCTACCTCGAGCCACGCTGCTAGCACGCTGTGCAGCCCTCGTCGGAGTTGCTCGCCCATCCCTCTTGGTCGCCTCGTCGAGCTATAAATAGAGGCCACGCCAGCACAATCCACTCACACCATTCCACTCCCCTCACGTCACTCGTCCTTCACCACCTCTAGCCGGAGCAGTGCGAGCACTTGTTCGCCGGAATTTGGCCGGAGGAGCCCGCGACAGAGGAGGAGAAGGCGACATCGATTTCGTCCACCCCCGGAGCTGCCTCGACCATCCCTGAGTTCACCGTCGTCGACCAGTTCGTTTGCCCGCCTCGTCGTCGTGGCTGGAGCCCTGGTATGCCCCCTAAGCACCCCCACCGAGCCGCTAGGGTTAGACCTCGCCGGCGACCTGTCCGCCGTCGACGACGAGCCCCAGCCGTCGATCTTAGTTCTAATCTAACGGCCCACATTGCCCCGTACCGCTTCACGTGTAATTAGACTCTGATCGGTGGACCCCCTGTCAGCTGTGCCCTGCGCCGCGGAGTGTCACTGGGCCGGCCCGTTAGTGTTCCCGCGCGACCCATTTAATTCAAATTAGGATTTTCCTATGTAGTTTAAACTTAGTTCTGTCCCCTAGTTTAAAATTCACTTTAGAGAGATTTACAAATCCAAATGGAGTGATTCCAATTTTGTTAGAAAGCTACTGAAAAGATCTATCCAAGCCCGTTGGATTTAATTCAATTAGAGTTAGAGATCTCTCCTAGTAAAAATAACAATACAGAAGATTTTGCACATTCAAACATTTTTATAAAATCAACCATGATAGCTTTTAAGTTGTTTACAACTCTCAAAAATCACATTTCACTATACCTATCTAAATATGTAATAATATTAAGGTTTATATGCAGTGACTTTGGACTAGTATCAAAATAATGCTATATAGGAATTTCTAGTCACTTTAAATCATGAAATAATGAACTTAAACCAAAGTAATTATGATCCAACCTTTAAATCACATTCCCACATGTTAGAATATGTGGTGATGACATGTGTCCACATGATCCCATATTTTAAGTGGTGAATATTAAATCTTAGTTAATTTTCAATGAGTAGAAATTACTTTTCTAAAATAAAAAGGATGAAACTAGTTAAAGAAACTTGTGATGTTGTGATGATAATAGATCATCAAATGTGTGCCTTATAGTGCTAATTAGACTAGTTAAGTATTGTTTGGTGATTGTGTACTCCGTATGTATTTTATAGACGATAGTACCGCCCAAGCTTTCGAGGAGGAGGAGTTCTATCAAGAGGAGGAAGAAAACTTCAACCACTGCACTGCACAAGGCAAGCCACCATTAGCAATGCAAGCTAACACTTGCAAGTATAATGTTTAAAAAGCTAGTATTAAGCTAGATGATTGAGCAAAGATGCTTTAGGCATGCTTTGGTTATACCCCTTTGACTATTACTTACCCCAACTATTATTTTCCAAGCTTTATTTCCCTTACTTTACCAAAGTCCTTTAATTGTTTTGAAGGTAGCATAAAGAGTATAAAACTTGACCTAGTTAGATAACTTTAGATGTCATTCTATGGCATGAGATTGATCCCATCTTTCCACCTTAGTGAACACTCTTAACTTAGTAGTTTAGAGTAGATAAAAACTTGAGTCACTTTAGATGGGAATACTTGGTGAAAATGAATTATGAAAACCTTGGAATGATGAGTCATTCTATTGAGAGGTTTTGACATGTGTTGAGAAACACAAATGGTTTATGATGGTGAAAATGTTGAGGCATGAGCCTTAACCCTTTTACAAAACTGATGGTTGGATTCGGATGCGATACCATTCCAAATTTTCCGTACAACCACAATACCTGAATTGGGTAAGGCTTAGCCGGAAGTTTATATGCATTAGTATTAGTTCCCTCGTGGGAGAGGTTTGAGCTGAGGCTACCTCTCAATGTTGTCCACCTATGTAGTGCCCAAGATGACAGATGGTCATGGTTGGGAGGCCATGCTCATAGGAGAGGTGCTTATACAAGGGTGTGTAAAGGAAAGGTTATGTTTGATTATCTGCATACTAAGTATGATGATTCAGGGTTATCCCTGACAAATGTATCGAATCTTGTGGTGAAAGTGTACCACCTCTATAGAGTGTCAAACTATTCGAATAGCCACGTCCGCGGTTATGGACAGTTGGAATGGCCATACTGTTTCGTTGTCAGATGGTTTCAAAATGACTTATGAAATGAAGGATGAACTTGACTTGACCACAACAGGGTTGTGACAATGACACTAGCTTCCCAACTTAAGTGATTCTAGAACTTTATTTTATCTTTCTTTGCTTCGGAACTCAGCTTAGGTTCAAACTTAACTTGATAGTTAAACTTAGAGTTAGCACTTTAACTTAGAACTATACTACTTGTTAGTGGTAGTTTGCGAGTACTTAAAGAGTACTCATGGCTTTTGTCCCTGGCTATTCTCATGGCCGGACTATGAAGGAGAGTACCAAGATGATGGCCAGCAGGACGGCTATGATAACTAGGACTATCTGCCTTTGTCAGCATTGCTTGTGCCCCTAGAGATGGACCCCACCGCTACACTTATCTTTTATTCCGATGCTTGTTGTATTAAGACCAGATCATGAGATCCTTATGTGTGTAAGACCTTATGTATGGTTTGTAATGGATGATGTACTGTGATATCCAGTCTGTTATGTCTCGCAAAAATGGTAATCCTGGAATTGCGAGGTATGGCATAACAGGCATCTGGGATTAAAAATCCAGGTGTTGACAGGGCGGCTGCTACAACTTCCTCGGAAGGCTACTGCGGCCGCCCCCCGGATCCTCTTCGTCGTCATCGTCCGGGACTTCACCGACAACGTCGCCATCAAGTCCGATCTACGCGTCGTCCATGCCATGGCGCATATGGTATACCATTGCTATGATCAATCGATCCCGTGCCTGTCTACGCCAAGCACATCCCCGAGCACGCTCCTACCACCAATCGAGCTACGGGCTGCCGCTGTGTCGCCCCGTCGGGCCGCAGCGCCGCCGCCTTTGGTCCATGCTACCGGCTTCCAACGCGCCTTCCTTGGCATGTACGTCGCTGGTGGTCTCCCAACCGCTGCACCGACTTGCGCCCTGTAGCTATGCCACCCCCTCGGGTCGTAGCGTGGCTACACGCAGTCTACTTCACCGTCCTCGTGCATCGACAGCCTTGACTTTCACCGCGTTATCTCCTACGGCGTGGATTGCTGCCGTCTGCACATGGTCTTCGTCATGAATTCATGTGAGTCTACCTCGACACCGCCATCCCTGACCACGACAATGACCACGGCGACCCATCGCTCGGCTAGCTCGACCATGGCACCGCCTCACGCTCTCGGCTCCCTCAACATCAGCACAAGGGCTACCACCTCGCTTGAGCATCACCAGCTTCCTCTGCAGTTCAAGCTACCGCGACGTGACAAAGTCCAAGACATTTCCGCTACGACTGCGGGGGGTGTCAGCCTACTGGATGCTACTTCGGTTTATATCCAGTCTGACCATCCGTGACGTTCCGGTTGTTCACGACGCTACCGCTACGACTGCGAGGGGATGTTAGAGTATGATACGTACACGGTTATTGTGGTAGTTTAGGATAGTTAGGATTCTAGTCTAACTTGACTCGTACTCCAAGATAATCCTCTGTACGCCTATATATAATCGCCCATGAGGCTCAATAATATATCCATCATATTCAGCAAAACTCATACTATTTCAGAACGGTACGGTGCAGAAGCGCAAGTTCCTGAATGAATTTGGAACTTGGTGATGCTTATTGGCACCCCCTATGCAAGGATAACGATGCGACGAGGGAATGTTTCGATGGGGGAGCCGTCCGGTGATCCGACGTGTCCTTACCCTGTGTTGCCGTACTGGACAACAGAGCGTGTGTCCATGACGAGGTGACACGTAAGGCACGACCGATGGTAAAGTCGCGCCGCACGTGTGTGCAACTGAGTCATGTACCGCGTGCGCATCTCCTGGCGAGACGGTGGGGAGCAACGACAAACAGATGGGGCTATGGTCAGCTGGGCTGAATTCTGCAATGGATCAATCGCCCAACTAGGTTGTTGGACCCTGAAATCGTAGTGTCTCGGTGGTTTGAACCCCACGTCGAAATCCATGTCGATCGTACCCTGAACTTTGCAGTCATGGTCTAAATAGAACCTGGAACTATTTGACCAATTTAAACATTGCCGCGTAAGATTTTTTTACAGCAAAACCCTTGAATAATTATCTATTCCTCTAGTGGGTGCGCTCCTCCGAGTCCTGGCCAACCCAACCTGCCGTGATGCTCGCTATGGGTGCGCTCCTCCGAGTCCTAGGCCTAGGCTAGTATGCGCTTGATGGCTCAATGCACGGCGCCCAAAAAAGTGCTGGTGCGTGGTTGATGTAGAGCTCGTTGGGAACCCCAAGAGGAAGGTATGATGAGCACAGCAGCAAATTTCCCTTAGTATGAAACCAAGGTTTAATCGAACCAGTAGGAGCAAGGAAACACCCCAAAGGTGTTACTAGCTGAGCTTTGGCAGGGCGCACTACCAGTGCTAGTAGCAACGTGGAGACCTGCACAACACAACCACAGAACTTTGTCACCAACTTGCGATGAGGTTGTCAATCTCACCGTGTTTTGCGGAAAACAAAGGATTAAACGTATCGAATGGAAAGAAGTAATAGTTTGCAGAAAGTAAACACAAAGCAATAAAAGTTTGTAGATTGTATGTAAAGAAAAAGGACCGGGATCTAGAGGTGGCTCTCCTTAAGATAGATAACATGCTGGGTGAACAAGTTACAGTGGGCAATTGACAAACATCGAGAAAGCAATACATGCATATACTAATCATCTTGACTCCTTTGAGATTCGATTGGGCATTACAACATTATACATAGACCACCATCCAACTGCATCTATGACTAACAATCCACCTTCCGGTTATCATCCGAACCCCCTCCAGTATTAAGTTGCAAGCACCAGATTATTGCTTTACGAACTGCGTGTAAAGTAAATTATACGATTGTTCTATGAACAAAGGATTGTTGTTTTCTCCCTAGTAGCAACGAAACATCTAGTAACTTAGAGATTTCTGTCACTTCCCTAGATTACCAGAGGCATGAACCCACTATCGAGCATAAATACTAACTCTTGGAGTTGCTAGCATCTACTTGGCCAAGATAGCTACTAACAACAGAAAGCATACAAGATCACAAATAACAAAGACATCATAGAATCAATAATCAATCTGAAATAGCATCTCAATATCCATTGGGTCCCAGCAAACACAACATGAAGAATTACAAATAGATGATCTTGATCATGAGCGGAGCTCACAAGATCTAGACATGAAAGCACAAAGGAGGAGAACCAGCCATCTAGCTACTACATGGATCCGTAGTCCAAGGATGAACTACTCACGCATCACACCGGAGGCTTGCATGGTGATGAAGAAGGCCTCTAGGGTGAATTCCCCTCTCCGGCAAGGTGCCGGGAAGAGCTTCAGATCCCTCCTAATCTAGGGATGGAGATGACGGCGGCTACAGACTCTTTCGTGGATTTTTGATCGGGTACTTAGGGTTTTCGTCCCGAGGGCAATATATAGGTGGAAGGAGAGGCCGAGGGGGTGCCGGGAGCGTCCACACCACCCCCTGGCACGGGTCAGGCGTGGCCGCGCGTCCAGGTGGTGTGGTGGCCCTCTGGCCCCTCTCCGTCTCGTATTCTAGCACTTGATGACATCCGGAAAAATAGGCACTTTGGCTTTTGCCCCGTCCAATTCCAAGAATATTCATTTTCTGACTTTCCTGGAACCAAAAACAGCAGAAAACAGGCAGCTGACACTGTGGCTCTTGTTAATAGGTTAGTCCAAGAAATCATATGAAAAGTACTCCAAAGTTGGAACAAAACACAAGAAAGTGGATAAAACCAAGCATGGAACATCAAAAATTATAGATACATTTGCAATGTATCAACATCCCCAAGCTTAACTCCTGCTCGTCCTCGAGTAGGTAAGTGATAAAAAGAAAGAATAATTTTTGAGGTGACATGCACCATTAAAGACTTGATCAAAGTATTTGTAAAACATTCAAAGCTGGGATCATAGTACTTCAATCATAACATGAAATACAAAGTTCTAGCAATAAGCAAAGAAACTATGATGCAACATGAAAAGGCACAAACAAAAGATTCATGAATAACAATGCTTTGCAAGACGTTTGTTTGTTTCATATAAAGAAAACATAGCATAATAGTATTCAGCTTGTCCCTCAATAGAGTAGCAAATATAAATGCATAGGACACCTTCAAAGTTCATATGAGTAACTAGATACAATAGTTTAAAACAAGCAATATCAAAGTATGCATCAATCAACTAGTCTTTGGACAATGCACATAGAACTAAGAATGACCACTATGCTCTCAAAGTAAGTGCATAAAGATAGAAGGTGGAGACTCAATGTAATGGTGGAAGAATGGCCTTTTTATAAAAGGAAGTAGGGATTCAAGTCTCATAAAGAGCTTCCAAAAATTATGGTACTTGTAGCTTTCAGCTCTCATTGCCCCTATCATAAGCATCTTGAAGGTGATTAATGTTAAAGTGACACAACTAAGAGGATATGCTTGACAAGTTATAAACCGAAATCTCATGCCCCTTACTTACGAAGACCGATCCTCATGCTACTCAACTTCAGTCACGAGTAAGCTCTTGTCATTGTAAGTACATGTGTATCATTATGAACCGCCAACGGGGTACCCCTTGCACATGATACGAGAGCTTTCCCATAATCAAAATGACAAGGCAAGCAGACAATGAGCATCTCAGCGATCTTTTTATTTGTTATTTGCAGAGGTTTTTATTGAGGATGCTTTATAGAGTGCTCATTATGGTGATGCTGCAAGTTTCCACCATGATTAGGCATTGCTTAGTTAGCGGCCCAGGCGTTTTTCTAACACACATACAAACTCCATGATCTTACAAGTTCCACTTTTATTTCACACCGTCGGGATCCGTAAGCAAAAGAACATGATATCAACGGGGTACAAAGTACAAGTGCAATGTTGAAAGCATTCCCCATGGTACATGGTTCTGCTAATTTCAACTTATAAAGCGCAAGCATATACGCAACAAAGAAGTACCCAATGGTTCAAGGTTATTAGATGCAAAAAGTAAAGTGTGCCATCAAGTTCATGAGAGATTTAATCACTAGTTTTCTCATAACAAGTTTAATTTGGAAGGTAAACAAAAGCATGAGTATACTTGGAATAGCATAAGCTAGTAGGTAGGTATGGTGGACTCTTTGGAATAACTTGGTTTAGGGAGTTGGATGCATGAGTGGAACTCATTGTTGTGGAGGCTAGCAAAAGACTGGGAGCGACAAACTAAGAGAGCAATAATGGCCATAATCATGCAGAGCGACAAAACATCATTGATCAAAGCATAAAGTCATACTACAAGTTGAAAACTAAAGGATCATAAAGGCTATGGTGACTTGAGATAGTCATAACATGCTGTGAGCACGTGCCAAGTCAACCCAAATAAAGCATCAAAGGAGAATACCACTATACTATGCTTTAATATGCTAAAACAACGCATGATTCATCCAAGGCACATTAAGAAATCTCAATTGTTTATAATAAGTCATGCTACAACAAAGAATACTAAGCATAAAGCCAAAACATTATCAAGCATGGCATGACAAAGCATAGGCCATAGTCAAAAACGAGCTCTTTTTACCACATGAGTATGAACTTTCCTACTTTTTTCCAAACCAAACCAAACTATTTGCAAACCAATGTATGAAAGAGGGGGTCCAACCAATTTATTCAGAAAACTAAGTAAACCAAGAAAACTAAAAACCAAAACCAAAACGAAAAAGAAGACGCTCCAAGAACAACACAACTGTGCATGAAACAATAAAAATGAAGCGTTTGGAAGAGACCTGAGATTTTTATTGATGAAGAAGGGGATGCCTTGGGCATCCCCAAGCTTTGACGCTTGTACTTCTTGAATATTTCTTAGGGTGACACGCGTGGCATCCCCAAGCTTGAGCTTTAGTCCATTCTTCATCTCATTACTCATTCCTTCGATACACCTGAAATTTTTCCTTCATACAAAACTTCACACAATCTTTATTAGCAACATTAGTGCACTCAAGATAAATAAGTCTTAAGGTTCAGTTCCAATTCCAAAAAAATTCCATTAGAACACTAGCTACTGTAGCACTTCCCTCAAAAAGCTCAATTCCCCAAAAGAACTCAAAAAGGAACCAACAAGAAGCAAATGCAGAAAATGGCAGAAATCTGTCAAAACAGACCAGCAGGTAAAGACGAATTTTTCGAAGATCTTCTGTTGCTCAAATTAAAAAACTGTTGAACTAACGAAAGTTAGATAACAACCTGGGGCAGAATCCCAAAAATTCATGCCTCAAAAAGACCTCCAGAGATTTTATATGAATTTTTACGGTGAAGCACAAAAATCTGTTTCGGTACAGCAACTTTCCTAATCATTACTTCTCTCTCATTAGAGGTTACTCTTGGCACAAAAATCAAATAAAAAGGATAAGGAGAGGTTATTACAGAGGTAATAACTGACTCATCTAAAACTTTTGGGTTATCTCCCAATAAGTACTTTTCTTTAACGCCTTTAAGTTAGGCATAAGAAGCAAGAAAAAGAATCAAGTATGCTCAAATGAAGAAGCATTAAGACCAAATTTTGTCTTCATAGGAGAAGCAAAAGAAATCTTTTCTCTCTTTTTAGGGAAGTGTTCTATACCTTTCTTGAGTGGGAGTTAACATTTAATGGTGCCTTCTTTCATATCAATGATGGCACCAACAGTTCTAAGAAAAGGTCTTTCCAAAGTAATAGGACAAGAAGCATTGTATTCAACATCCAAAACCTAGAAATCAACAGGGACATAGGAATCGTTAACCATAATAAGAACATCATTAAGACTCCCCATGAGTTTCTTTTTAGCATTATCATCAAGTGGGACATTCAAATAACAATCTTCAAGTGGAGGAAAATCAAGCATATCATAGATCCTTCTAGGCATAATAGAAACACTACTATCAAGATCACACAAAGCTTTGAAATCCAAGTCATTCACCTTCATATTAATGATGGGTTCCCAACCATCTTCTTGTTTATAGGAATAGAAGCTTTATGTTTCATCTTTTCTTCTTTAATCTTTATGAGAGCATCAGTAATGTGTTTTGTAAAAGCCATGTTCATAGCACTAGCATTAGGACTTTTAGCAAGCATTTGTAGGAACTGAATAACTTCAGAGATGTTGCAACCATCAAGATCAAAATCAAACTTATCATCTAAAGTAGTAGAACTATTACTAGCCTCAACACTAGTGGTGGTAATAGTAGAAACACTAATGTTTCTAGCAATTTCATCTTCTCTTTCCCACTTAGCATGTAATTTAGCTAATAGTCTAACATTTTCATCAATTCTTACTTGTATGGCATTAGTAGCTGCGAAGGGATTATTATTAGTTTCAGGTTAAGCAACCATTTTATTCAAAGAAGACTGAGCTTCAGTCAAAGATGCTATATTTCTTTCAGCATTAGAGAGTTTTTCCTCAATAGTTTTATTGAAAGCAGTTTGTTTACTAATAAACTCTTTAAGCATAACTTCAAGTTCAGAGGGAGCACTCCTATTATTGTTGTAAGTATTTACATAAGCATTACCATTGTTGGGAGGATATGGCTTATAATCGTTGTTACCAAAATTGTTCCTATAAGCATTATTACCATACGCATTGTTGCCAAAATGGTTATTTCTTATGAAGTTCACATCAACTTGCTCTTCTTGAGCAACCAAAGAAGCCAAAGGGACATCATTTGGATCAATATGGGCTTTCCCATTAACAAGCATAGACATAATAATACCAATCTTATCACTCAAGGAGGAGGTTTCCTCAACAGAATTTACCTTCCTACCTTGTGGAGCTCTCTCAGTATGCCATTCAGAATAATTAACCATCATATTGTCCAGAAGTTTTGTTGCAGCACCCAAAGTGATGGTCATAAAGGTACCTCCAGCAGCAGAATCCAATAGGTTCCTTGAAGAATAGTTCAATCCTGCAAAAAAAGTTTGGATGATCATCCAAGCAGTCAGTCCATGAGTGGGACAATTCTTTACCAAAGATTTCATTCTTTCCCAAGCTTGAGCAACATGCTCATTATCAAGTTGTTTAAACTTCATTATTTCACTTCTCATGGATATAATCTTAGCAGGAGGATAGTATTTTCCAATAAAAGCATCTTTGCATTTAGTCCAAGAATCAATACTATTCCTAGTTAAGGAATTCAACCATTCTTTAGCTTTTCCTCTCAAACAGAAAGGAAACAATTTCAACTTAATAATATCACCATCTATATCCCTATGCTTTTGCATCTCACAAAGTTCAACAAAGTTATTTAGATGGGAAGCAACATCTTCATTACCAATACCAGAAAATTGTTCTCTCATAACAA
This sequence comes from Avena eriantha, assembly GCA_910589775.1. NCBI lineage: Eukaryota > Viridiplantae > Streptophyta > Magnoliopsida > Poales > Poaceae > Avena > Avena eriantha. The sequence continues at coordinate 112,403,567 of OU342744.1, forward strand.
GATTGAGCAAAGCAGGTTTTATCTCAAAGAAAGTATTTTCAGCCACAGGTGGAGCAATAGGTGTGCTCATAAAATCATTGTTGTTGGTGCTAGTGAAGTCACACAACTTAGTGTTTTCAAGGGTAGTCAATTTTTTGGATTTTCAAATCAGAAAGCAAACTTGTAAAACTAATTTTTTTGTGTTTTTGAATAACAAAACAAGCAAACAAAGCAAAAAGAAACTAAGCAAAACAAAAACAACAAATTAAATAGATTGGTTATGAGGGACTCCCCTTGTGAAGATATCCTTGACTCCCCGGCAACGGCGCCAGAAAATCGCTTGATGGCTCAATGAACGGCGCCTAGAAAAGTGCTGGTGCGGTGTTGATGTAGAGCTCGTTGGGAACCCCAAGAGGAAGGTATGATGAGCACAGCAACAAGTTTCCCTCAGTTATGAAACCAAGGTTTAATCGAACCAGTAGGAGCAAGGAAACACCCCAAAGGTGTTACTAGTTGAGCTTTGGCAGGGCGCACTACCGGTGCTAGTAGCAACGTGGAGACCTGCATAACACAACCATAGAACTTTGTCCCCAACTTGCGATGAGGTTGTCAATCTCACCGTGTTTTGCGGTAAACAAAGGATTAAACGTACCGAATGGAAAGAAGTAATAGTTTGCAGAAAGTAAACACAAGGAAGTAAATAGTTTATAGATTCTATGTAAAAGAAAAGGACCGGGATCCATAGTTCACTAGAGGTGGCTCTCCTTAAGATAGATAACATGCTGGGTGAACAAATTACAGCGGCACAATTGACAAACACAGAGAAAGCAATACATGCATATACTAATCATATTGACTCCTTTGAGACTTGATTGGGCACTACAACATTTATACATAGACCGCCATCCAACTGCATCTATGACTAATAATCCACCTTCAAGTTATCATCCGAACCCCCTCCAGTATTAAGTTGCAAGCAACAGATTATTGCTTTACGAATTGCGTGTAAAGTAAACAATACGATTGTTCTATGAACAAAGGATTGTTGTTTTCTCCCTAGTAGCAACAACACATCTAGTACCTTAGAGATTTCTGTCACTTCCCCAGATTACCAGAGGCATGAACCCACTATCGAGCATAAATACTAACTCTTGGAGTTGCTAGCATCTACTTGGCCAAGATAGCTACTAACAACGGAAAGCATGCAAGATCACAAATAACAAAGACATGATAGAATCAATAATCAATCTGAAATAGCATCTCAATATCCATCGGATCCCTGCAAACACAACATGCAGAATTACAAATAGATGATCTTTATCATGAACGGAGCTCACAAGATCTAGACATGAAAGCACAAAGGAGGAGAACTAGCCATCTAGCTACTACATGGATCCGTAGTCCAAGGATGAACTACTCACGCATCACACCGGAGGCTTGCATGGTGATGAAGAAGGCCTCCAGGGTGAATTCCCCTCTCCAGAAGGGTGCCGGTAAGAGCTTCAGATCCCTCCCAATCTAGGGATGGAGATGACAGCGGCTACAGACTCTTTCGTGGATTTTTTATCGGGTACTTAGGGTTTTCGTCATGAGGGCAATATATAGGCGGAAGGAGAGGCCGAGGGGGTGCCGGGAGCGGCCACACAACCCCCTGGTGTGGGCCAGGCCTGGCCACGCGGCCAGGTGATATGGTGGCCCTCTGGCCCCTCTCCGTCTCGTATTCTGGCACTTGATGACATCCGAAAAAATTGGCACTTTGGCTTTTGTCCCGTCCAATTCCGAGAATATTCATTTTCTGACTTTCTTGGAACAAAAAATAGCAGAAAAAAGGCAGCTGGCACTGTGGCTCTTGTTAATAGGTTAGCCCAAGAAATCATATGAAAAGTACTCCAAAGTTGGAACAAAACACAAGAAAGTGGATAAAACCAAGCATGGAACATCAAAAATTATAGATACATTTGCAATGTATCAGCGCTCATTGCTGACTGCTTTCGGGCACGGAGCACATCGACCTGCAGGTACCACGACGCATGCTTGCACTCTCGTTGCCGTCGTGTGTTGGTTGTTCACTCTCTGCCGGCGGACTCTTGCTTGTCCCTGACATTCGCTAGCTGTCGTAGTGTTCAGGACTTCAGGTGATGCCGGTAAGCACGTCTACGTTCACGGCCCGTGACTCGTGGCCACAACGGCTGACGGTCGAGCTAAATTCCACCGCCGCAAATCGCGTACTGATAGCCAGGTATTTTCCATGCTGACACCACTCTAGCTCTGAATGATTTCGTAGGAGCGAGGAGACTAGGTAGAAACTTGCAATGGCACAATTCCACGTTGCGTCCGTAACAATTCCTCCATAACTCTAGCATGTTTAGCTATCGTGCGGCTAATACAGAGCTAGCCTTGGCCATGACACACTGTGGGCCGGCTGGTGTGGTGGCTCTCGGTGCGGCTACGCGACACACGACGCGGTGTATGGAGGTGCCGGAGACGGGGCATTGGCGGCGGCATGCGCCAATAGGGTCGTGCTTGGCAGGGTCGACCGGTGGTGCGGGGTGTGCACATGCAGGAACGGAGGCGTCCATGGACAGGAACCCGAGAAGGTGCATGATGGCTCAACGCACGGCGCCCGGAAAAGTGCTGGTGTGTGGTTGATGTAGAGCTCGTTGGGAACCCCAAGAGGAAGGTATGATGATCACAGCAGCAAGTTTCCCTCAGTATGAAACCAAGGTTTAATCGAACCAGTAGGAGCAAGGAAACACCCCAAAGGTATTACTAGCTGAGCTTTGGCAGGGTGCACTACCGGTGCTAGTAGCAACGTGGAGACCTGCACAACACAACCACATAACTTTGTCCCCAACTTGTGATGAGGTTGTCAATCTCACCATGTTTTGTGGAAAATAAAGGATTAAACATATCGAATCGAAAGAAGTAATTGTTTGCAGAAAGTAAACACAAAGCAGTAAAAGTTTGTAGATTGTATGTAAAGAAAAAGGACAGGGATCCATAGTTCACTAGAGGTGGCTCTCCTTAAGATAGATAACATGATGGGTGAACAAATTACAGCGAGGCAATTGACAAACATCGAGAAAGCAATACATGCATACAATAATCATCTTGACTCCTTTGAGATTAGATTGGTCATTACAACATTATACATAGACCGCCATCCAACTACATCTATGACTAATAATCCACCTTCAGGTTATCATCCGAACCCCCTCCAGTATTAAGTTGCAAGCAAGAGATTATTGCTTTATGAACTGCGTGTAAAGTAAATAATACGATTGTTCTATGAACAAAGGATTGTTGTTTTCTCCCTAGTAGCAACAGCACATCTAGTACCTTAGAGATTTCTATCACTTCCCCAGATTACCAGAGGCATGAACCCACTATCGAGCATAAATACTAACTCTTGGAGTTGCTAGCATCTACTTGGCCGAGATAGCTACTAACAACAGAAAGCATGCAAGATCACAAATAACAAAGACATGATAGAATAATTAATCAATCTGAAATAGCATCTCAATATCCATCAGATCCCCGCAAACACAACATGCAGAATTACAAATAGATGATCTTGATCATGAACGGAGCTCACAAGATCTAAACATGAAAGCACAAAGGAGGAGAACCAGCCATCTAGCTACTACATGGATCCGTAGTCCAAGGATGAAATACTCACGAATCACACCAGAGGCTTGCATGGTGATGAAGAAGGCCTCCAGGGTGAATTCCCCTCTCCGGCAGGGTGCCGGGAAGAGCTTCAGATCCCTCCCGATCTAGGGATGGAGATGACAGCGGCTACAGACTCTTTCGTGGATTTTTGATCGGGTACTTAGGGTTTACGTCCCGAGGGCATCTTATAGTCGGAAGGGGAGGCCGAGGGGGTGCCAGGGGCCACCACACCACCCCTTGGCGCGGGCCTAGCCTGGGCGCGCGACCAGGTGGTGTGGCCGGCCTCTGGCCCCTCTCCGTCTCATATTCTGGCATCTGATGACTTCTGGAAAAATAGGCACTTTAGCTTTTGTCCCGTCCAATTCCGAGAATATTCATTTTCTGACTTTCCTAGAACCAAAAAACAGCAGAAAACAGGCAGCTGGCACTATGGCTCTTGTTAATAGGTTAGTCCAAGAAATCATATGAAAAGTACTCCAAAGTTGGAACAAAACACAAGAAAGTGGATAAAACCAAGCATGGAACATCAAAAATTATAGATACATTTGCAATGTATCAATATCCCCAAGCTTAACTCCTGCTCGTCCTCGAGTAGGTAAGTGATAAAAAGAAAGAATAATTTTTGAGGTGACATGCACCATCAAAGACTTGATCAAAGTATTTGTAAAACATTCAAAGCTGGGATCATAGTACTTCAATCATAACATAAAAGACAAAGTTCTAGCAATAAGACAAAGAAACTATGATGCAACATGAAAAGGAACAAACAAAATATTCATGAATAACAATGCTTTGCAAGACGTTTGTTTGTTTCACATAAAGAAAACATAGCATAATAGTATTCAACTTGTCCCTCAATTGAGTAGCAAATATAAATGCATAGGACACCTTCAAAGTTCATAAGAGCGACTAGATACAAATAGTTTCAAACAAGCAATATCAAATTATGCATCAATCAACTAGTCTTGGGACAATGCACATAGAACTAAGAATGGCCACTATGCTCGCAAAGTAGGTGCATAAAGATAGAAGGTGGAGACTCAATATAATGGTGGAAGAAAGGCCTTTGTAAAAGGAAGTAGGGATTCAAGTCTCATAAAGAGCTTCCAAAAAGTATGGTACTTATAGGTTTCAGCTCTCATTGCACCTATCATAAGCATCTTGAAGTGATTAAGGTTAAAGTGACACAACTAAGAGGATATGCTTGACAAGTTATAAACCGAAATCTCATGCCCCTTACTTATGAAGACCGATCCTCATGCTACTCAACTTCAGTCACGAGTAAGCTCTTGTCATTGTAAGTACATGTGTATCATTAAGAACCACCAACGGGGTACCCCGTTCACATGATACGAGAGCTTTCCCATAATCAAAATGACAAGGCAAGCAGACAATGAGCATCTCAGCGATCTTTTTATTTGCTATTTGCATAGGTTTTTATTGAGGATGCTTCATAGAGTGCTCATTATGGTGATGCTGCAAGTTTCCACCATGATTAGGCATGGCTTAGGCTAGCGGCCCAGGCATTTCTCTAACACACATACAAACTCCATGATATTACAAGTTCCACTTTTATTTCACACCGCCGGGATCCGTAAGCAAAAGAACATGATATCAACGGGGTACAAGTACAAGTGCAATGTTGAAAGCGTTCCCCATGAAACATGGTTCTGCTAATTTCAACTTATAAAGCGCAAGCATATACGCAACAAAGAAGGACCCAATGGTTCAAGTTTATTAGATGCAAAAAAGTAAAGTGTGCCATCAAGTTCGTGAGAGCTTTAATCACTAGTTTTCTCATAACAAGTTTAATTTGGAAGGTAAAAAAAAGGACAAATATACTTGGAATAGCATAAGATAGTAGGTAGGTATGGTGGACTCTTTGGAATAACTTGGTCTAGGGAGTTGGATGCATGAGTAGAACTCATACTTGGTTGTGGAGGCTAGCAAAAGACTGGGAGCGACAAACTAAGAGAGCAATAATGACCATAATCATGTAGAGCGACAAAACATCATTGATCAAAGCATAAAGTGATACTACAAGTTGAAAACTAAAGGATCATAAAGGCTATGGTGACTTGAGATAGTCATAACATGGTGTGAGCATGCGCCAAGTCAACCCAAATAAAGCATCAAAGGAGAATACCACTATACTATGCTTTAATATGCTAAAACTACGCATGATTCATCCAAGGCACATTAAGCAATCTCAATTGTTTATAACAAGTCATGCTACAGCAAATAATACTAACAAAAAGGCTAAAACAATATCAAGCATGGCATGACAAAGCATAGGCCACAGTCAAAAACAAGCTCTTTTTACCACATAAGTATGAACTTTCCTACTCTTTTCCAAACCAAACAAAACTATTTGCAAACCAAAGTATGAAAGAGGGGGTCCAACCAATTTATTCAAAAACTAAGCAAACCAAGCAAACAAAAAACCAAAATGAAAACGAAAAAGAAGACGCTCCAAGAAAAACACAACTGTGCATGAAACAATAAAAATGAAGCGTTTGGAAGAAACCTGGGATTTTTATTGATGAAGAAGGGGATGCCTTGGGCATACCCAAGCTTTGACGCTTGTACTTCTTGGATATTTCTTGGGGTGACACGTGTGGCATCCCCAAGCTTGAGCTTTAGTCCATCCTTCATCTCATTACTCATTCCTTCCATACACCTGAAAATTTTCCTTCATACAAAACTTCACACAATCTTTATTAGCAACATTGGTGCACTCAAGATAAATAAGTCTTAAGGTTTAGTTCTAACACCAAATAAACTTCCATTAGAACACTACCTACTGTAGAACTTCCCTCAAAAATCTCAATTCCCCAAAAGAACTCAAAAAGAAACCAACAAGAAGCAAATGCAGAAAATGGCAGAAATCTGTCAAAACAAACCAGCAGGTAAAGACGATTTTTTTGAAGATCTTCTGTTGCTCAAATTAAAAAAGTGTTGAACTAATGAAAGTTAGATAACAACCTGGGGCAGAATCCCAAAAATTCATGCCTCAAAAAGACCTCCAGAGATTTTATACGAATTTTTACGATGAAGCACATAAATCTATTTCGGGACAGCAACTTTCCCAATCATTACTTCTCTCTCATTAGAGGTTACTCTTGGCACAAAAAGAAAATAAAAAGGATAAGGAGAGGTTATTACAAAGGTAATAACTTCCAAGACTCATCTAAAACTTTTGGGTTATCTTCCAATAAGTACTTTTCTTTAACGCCTTTAAGTTAGGCATAAGAAGCAAAGAAATAATCAAGTGTTCTCAAATGAAGAAGCATTAAGACCAAATTTCTTGCCCTTACCTCTCTTACTTTTGTTCTTAACCTTGGGAAAAATATGATTGTTTGGTGGAGAAGAAAGGTGCATGATCCCCTTTCCCACATCTATTATTGCTCCAAGGAGTTCTAATAGGGACTTTCCAAGTGTAATTTGTCCTTTTCCTGCACATTCAATAACAAGATAATCAGTAGAAATCATTTTCCCAAGGATCTTTGTAAACACTCCTTCAGCTATTCCAAGAGGTAATATGGTAGTATTATTAGCAAGAGATATTTCTTTTCCTCCTTCAGTAAGCCCCCAAGTATTCAGAAATGATATCACAGCGAGCTTGAAAAGTTCTACTGTTTATCTCAATCTTTACTATAGAGAGCCACTTTGATGGTTCGGAATTTATTGGAACATAATTGTGGTGATCCCTAAGTGTATTATAGCAATCTTTTAAGCTAGCAGTGCCAGTCTCAAGAGTGTTCAATCTAGCAAATATTTTTGCAAAAGAAATATCAGTTTGGCTAGGCAAGTTGAAAGTGAGGATCAATTTCTTTATAGCATTAATAGCATCATCCTCATTACATTGGAAGAAATATCCTCCCACAACAGCATCTAAAGCATATCTATAGCAAAGAGCAATCCCAAGGTAAAAACTGCTAAGGAACAAACTTTGAGTCATTTTAGGCTCAGTTTTTTCATGTAGATCAGAGATTCTAGCCCAAGCTTCTTTAAAACTTTCCTCAATTCCTTGTTTAAAAGTGAAAATCATTTCCTCGGGTGACATAGTGATTGGAGCAAGGCTAGACATAGTGGCAACTTAGGATATGTACTAATTTTTATGTGTTTTTGAAATAAGAAAGCAAACAAGTAAAACTAATTTTTGTGTGTTTTCGAAAAAAGAAAACAAGCGAACAAAGCAAAAAGAAACTAAGCAAAACAAAATAACAAAGTAAAGAGATTGGTTATGAGGGACTCCCCTTGTGAAGATGTCCTTGACTCCCCAGCAACGGCGCTAGAAAAATGCTTGATGGCTCAATGCACGACGCCTAGAAAAGTGCTGGTGCGTGGTTGATGTAGAGCTTGTTGGGAACCCCAAGAGGAAGGTATGATGAGCACAGCAGCAAATTTCCCTTAGTATGAAACCAAGGTTTAATCGAACTAGTAGGAGCAAGGAAACACCCCAAAGGTGTTACTAGCTGAGCTTTGGCAGGGCGCACTACCGGTGCTAGTAGGACCATGGAGACCTACACAACACAACCACAAAACTTTGTCCCCAACTTGCGATGAGGTTATCAATCTCACCGTGTTTTGCGGAATACAAAGGATTAAACGTATCGAATGGAAAGAAGTAATAGTTTGCACAAAGTAAACACAAAGCAATAAAAGTTTGTAGATTGTATGTAAAGAAAAAGGACCGGGATCCATAGTTCACTAGAGGTGGCTCTCCTTAAGATAGATAACATGTTGGGTGAACAAATTATAGTGGGGCAATCGACAAACATCGAGAAAGCAATACATGCATATACTAATCATCTTGACTCCTTTGAGATTCGATTGGGCATTACAACATTATACATAGACCACCATCCAACTGCATCTATGACTAATAATCCACCTTCAGGTAATCATCGGAACCCCCTCCAGTATTAAGTTGCAAGCAAAAGATTATTGCTTTACGAACTGCGTGTAAAGTAAATAATACGATTGTTCTATGAACAAAGGATTGTTGTTTTCTCCCTAGTAGCAATGGCACATCTAGTAACTTAGAGATTTCTGTCACTTCCCCAGATTACCAGAGGCATGAACCCACTATCGAGCATAAATACTAACTTTTGGAGTTGCTAGCATCTACTTGGCCAAGATAGCTACTAACAACGGAAAGCATGCAAGATCACAAATAACAAAGACATGATAGAATCAATAATCAATCTGAAATAGCGTCTCAATATCCATCGGATCCCCGCAAACACAACATGCAGAATTACAAATAGATGATCTTGATCATGAACGGAGCTCACAAGATCTAAACATGAAAGCACAAAGGAGGAGAACCAGACATCTAGCTACTACATGGATCGGTTGTCCAAGGATAAAGTACTCACGCATGACACCAGAGGCTTGCATGGTGATGAAGAAGGCCTCCAGGGTGAATTCCCCTCTCCGGCAGGGTGCCGGGAAGAGCTTCAGATCCCTCCCGATCTAGGGATGGAGATGACGGCGGCTACACACTCTTTCGTGGATTTTTGATCGGGTACTTAGGGTTTACGTCTCAAGGGCATCTTATAGTCAGAAGGGGAGGCTGAGGGGGTGCCAGGGCCACCACACCACCCCCTGGCGCGGGCCTAGCCTGGCCGCGCGGCCAGGTGGTGTGGCCGGCCTCTGGCCCCTCTCCGTCTCGTATTCTGGCATCTGATGACTTCGGGAAAAATAGGCAATTTGGCTTTTGTCCTGTCCAATTCCGAGAATGTTCATTTTCTGACTTTCCTGGAACCAAAAACAGCAGAAAACAGGCAGCTGACACGGTGGCTCTTGTTAATTGGTTAGTCCAAGAAATCATATGAAAAGTACTCCAAAGTTGGAACAAAACACAAGAAAGTGGATAAAACCAAGCATGGAACATCAAAAATTATAGATACATTTGCAATGTATCAGTGCACGTGCTCGACGGCCAGCGGCACCGCGCGCACGGAGTGGGAGCATGAACCGGCGACAGTCTCTTGCCGCGGGAGGGCGACGTGAGCTTGATGTAGGAGTTGCAAGTAGGTTGCAACTGTGTATTTTTCTAGTTGCAAATAGGTTGCAACTAAGAGAAATATATTATCAATCAATGGATTTGCATCATGATTGATGCTAGCATGTGAGTTGTATGTGGGTCGCAACTGAACCTTTCAACTGCAAGTGAGTTGGCACTGAGTTGTGATGACCCACAAGTATAGGGGGTGTATCGCAGTATTTTCGAGGAAAGTGAAACCCAATTTATTAATTCGACACAAGGGGAGCCAAAGAATATTTATAAGCCTTAACAACTGAGTTGTCAATTCAGCTGCACCTAGAAGCGATCTTGCTCACAGCAGTTTATCAGTAGCAATAGTTTTGTAGTAGGAATAGTAAAGTAATAGCAGTAGTAAAGTAAAGACATTAGTAACAATAGCAGCAAACAATAGGATCCGAGTGCGGTAGGCATAGGGATGGATGGACGGGCGTTGCATGGACAAGAAAATTCACATAGCAATCAAGACATAGGGCAATTGCAGATAAATAAGATAAAGCATCCTAGTACTAGATAATCATCGGCATGTGTTCCATATATAGTCATACGTGCTTGCAATGAGAACTTGCACAACATATTTTGTCCTGCCAGCCCGTTTGCAGCGGGGCCTCAAGGGAACTACTGGCAATTAAGGTGCTCCTTTTAATAGAGCACCGAAGCAAAGCATTAACACTCCATGAACACATGTAATCCTCACATCAAAGCCATTCCCTCCGGTTATCCCAATTTCTATCACTTCAGGGCCATTGGTTCCAGACAACAACGTGTGTATACAACTTGCAGGTAAGACCATAAACAATACTATCATAATGAATCAATAACATGTTCAGATTTGAAATCATGGCACTCGGGCCCTAGTGACAAGCATTAAGCATAACAAGTTGCAACAAAATCAAAAGCACTAATAGAAGATACTAGGCACCAAGCCCTAACAATCCGATGCCATTACATGAATGATCTTATCCAATCCCTACCATCCCCATAGCCTACATCGGGGGATTACTCACTCATAGATGGGGGAAACATGGATGGTCGATGGAGAAGCGATGGTGATGATGATGGCGATGATCTCCTCCAATTCCCCGTCCCGGCTGGGTGCCAGAATGGAGTTTCTAGTTCTGAATCGTGGAATCTGGTGGTGGCGGCGGAGCAGAACTCTTTCTGGAAAAACGACGACCCCCTCCCCTGAGTTTTTAGGTCAGAAGGCATCTTATAGGAGAAGAGGGAGACCAAGGGGGTGTCTGGGGCGGCTAGACCACCCCCTGGCGCGGCCAGGCCTAGCCCGCGCGACCAGGTGGTGTGGCCTGGGCCTATCCCCCCTCCGTCTTGTATTCTGGCTCTGGGAGTCTTCTGGTGAAATAGGATTTTTGGCATATTTTCCGGGATTTTTCCTGATAGTTGATTTTATGCACAAAAACTAAACACCAAGGCAATTCTGCTGAAAACAATGTCATTCTGTGTTAGTTACATCCAAATCACACAAGTTTAGAGGAGAAACAATAGCAAAAGTGTCAGGGGAAGTAGATACGTTTTGGACGTATCAACTCCCCCCAAGCTTAGCTTATTGCTTTTCCTCAAGCAATTCAGTTGAAAACTGAGTGCAATAAAAGAAGCTTTCACGAACACATTTGCTTCATATGATGTATATATTCTCAGCATGTGATCAACTACTTAGACAATTCATAATAATGAGTATGCAACTAAGTTTACTTAATAGGCATTGCAAGCTATGAACAGATTCCAACTCAAAAATAATAAATAGCATGACGCATAAACATAAGAAACATTACAATGCTCATAACAAGGTATGATAGAGTGGTATCTCGCTTGCCTTTTTATTGTGAATGCCAAGGCACCTCTGAAGTTCAGGTGAAGACTATAAGTAAAGATATCAAAGATACAAGCATCAAAGTCATAACACAAATAATCAAGTTTTGAGACAAGCACATTACAGTAAGAATGACAACTATGCTCTCAAGAAGGTGCTCATAGAATATTTGGAGACTCAACAAGGAAAACGAAAAAGGTTTTGAAAAGTTTGAAAGGCTTCCAAATGGTGAAAGTATGGTACTCATTAGCTTTGAGCTCCCATTGCCCCTATCATAAGCATCTTTAAATGGTTAAGGTTAAAGTGACATAACTAAGAGGATATGCTTGACAAGTTATAAGCTAAAGTCTCATGCCCCTTACTTACGAGTACCGGACCTCATGCTACTCAACTTCGGTCACAAGTAAGCTCTTGTCATTGTAAGTACATATGTATCATAGAGAACCGCCAACAAGTTCGTGAGAGCAACTGTTTAGGTTTAGGTTTAGGTTTATTAAGTGCAAGAAAATAAAGTGTGCCATCAAGTTCGTGAGAGCTTTACTAACTAACTTTCTCATAACAAGCAAACATTTTATTCGGAAGAAAACAAGGCATATTGAATATGCACGGAATAGCAAATGATGCTAATAGGTAGGTATGGTGGACACTTTTGGCAATTTTTGGTTTTAGGAAATTGGAAACACGAGTAGAGCATACTCAGTGTAAGTGAAGGCTAGCAATTAGAGAGGGTGACAAACGAGAGAGCAATAACTGTCATAATCATGCTTGCAACAAAACAGGACTAATCATGGCATGAAAGTGATTCAAGACCCTCAAGGAAAAATAATTCATCGAGGCTCAACTGATTATTTCAGTCATATGCAAGCGTGAGCATGTGCCAAGTGAATTCAAATGAAACATTCAGAGGAGGATACCACAGTGTCATACCAAGTTATGAATAGAGTAATGCAAGCAAACATTCATATGACATGCTACAAACTATTAGCAAGCTGGAACTAATCATATGAAAGCAAGAACTACTAAGCATCCATGAATAACATACACCCTACATGAACAGACTAAGCACGCCTCATTACTAGCCTCTTACCACACCTCAAGTTGTCATTAATCCTCATTATTGCCCTTCACTTGTGTGGCTTGAATAATAATATGAAACCGAATTCCACTGAGGACTGTTGAACCCTGCAACAAACTCACAAAACCAAAGAAGAAGAACAAATATTGTTGGTGTTTTTGATTTTTTTATAACAAGAACCAAAAAGGAAGAACAAGCGAAGCAAAATATTTTTGGGTTTTTCAAATAGTTCAAGCAAAGCAAAAATAGCAAACCAAGGCCAAAGTAAGAAGCAAACAAAATAGAAACAACAGAAATATTTTTGGTCTTTTGGTGTTTTAGAAAGCAAAAACAAAGAAAGAACAAAAACTAAAAAGAGAACGAAACATGAATATACAAAGTACCGACGCAAAATGATATGGAGATGAGTACGATGTCGGCGTACCTCCCCCCAAGCTTAGGCTTTTTGGCCTAAGTGGGTATCAATCCCAAGCTGGCCAAGATGAAGTGTCTCCGTGGTATGATGAGGAAGTATCCTCGTCCTGGTGCGAGCTCGAGTACGTCCCTCTCTAGTGTGCGGAGTAATTGTAGGAGGGCACATCCTCCTGGTGCTGCCCGTGGAACCCCAAAAAGCGGAGATGCTCGTCCACCTCCTCCTTGGAGCGCAACCACGGTCTCCTGTGAACACTAAACAAAGTAGATTGTGGCAAAGGGATCTCCCTCTCATCCCCGTCAGTAAACAACATCCTATATACTAGACTGTCCAAATCAGAATCAGTAGTGACAATGTGATGTGTTTTTATAGTAGCAAGGTCAAGCCTTTGTGGTGCCAATATAGTATCCTTGGGATCCACAGAAAGCTCTAATGCATTGACCATACGTGAAGCGATTACACCCCCATTGATAGGCCCCCTAGCAGCTAGGCGGCGAGCAATAAGCGAGCCGAGGTTGTACCGAGTATCATTGTTAAGCGCAGCAGCAAGGAAGTCTAAATGATAGTTGGAGATATTACTCGTATTCTCCCTACCCAGAACGCTAGTAGCCAGATAATATGCAAAGTATCTAAGAGCAGGGAGTTGGATGTTTCTTATCTTTCCGCGCTGAGCTATGCGGTCATCATCATTGGTCACCCCTCGGTAAAGCTCCAGCAAATCAGAGGGTCGCCCTTGAATCTTCTTCACGGTCCCTGTCATGCTTACGCCTACAATACTGCAAAATCTTTCCAATGACATGGTAACGGGCAGATTATAAATTTTGAAAGAGACAGTTGACTGATAGGGCGTGTTAGTAAACACGAAGCTCTCAACAAAAGTCTTAGTGAGCATATCATACTGCTCACTTTCATCTTGCATATATGAGGTCAAACCAACCCTTTGAATCAGTAGTAAGAAATCATCAAGAATCCTTGTAGCTTGTAAGAAAGTTAAACAAGGAAAAGTAGATAGGTGAGCATCCCCATCATCTCCTTCATTACCAATACGGGGTGCAATGAGATCTTCGTTGTATGATGGCCTAAACTGAGAGGCTGATCTTGAGGGCCTTGACCTCCTAGGTGCATCCCTCTCAAATATTTTTCCAAAGGTATGGTTGTTCATGTTTGATATTCTGAAATTTAAACATCTATTAAACAAGTGATTGCAAAGTGAATATATAATGAAGGGCACTACTCATAGGGACTTGTATGAGGCCTAAACATGCATCCAAACTATATCTCTAAGCATCAAACAAGCTTACAAGCTCTCATAACCTGTCACCTACAGCAGCAAAATACTCAAGATATAAACCACTAAACACAAATCTACTTGGACAAGCGGAGGAGTGACATACCGGAGAGAAAATGCTCCAAATTTCAGTAGCAAAGATGGGCTGAGCAAGGAGATCGAAAAATCGAGGTCAAGCACAGCAAGAACGCGATTTTGAGCAATGGACTGGTGTTTGCTCGGGAGAGAGAATAAAGTGGCAAGTGAGAGAGTGAGTGGAGGGCCAGGGGTGGCCCACACCATAGGCAGGCGCGCCCTAGGGCTGGCCGCACCACCAGGTGGTGTGCCTTCCTGGTGGGCCCCCCTGGTACTTTCCAGGCGCTCCTCTGCCCCTTTTTCACGTAAAAATTTAATATGAATTTTCTGGAATTTTTCGAGACACTTTATTTTTGAGCAATTTTTAGGTATTGATGAATGATTTTCTGACAGAAAGATTTTTTAGAATGATGCAATGACAAAACAAGGCTAGAACTACAGAAGTTCTAAGACACTCTAACATGCAAGCAACTAACAACAGAAAATAAAACTACACTAAAGCAAAAACTAAACAGATAGAATAGAAGTAAGCAGAGATAATCATGGTGAAAACATTGTTTTGTTCAATGAAATCCTTTTGTTAACAAGGTTGATCAGGTCTTGTTACCAAAACAATTTTATATGACACAAAACTTTGTATTCCACTAATGATTATGTTACCTCAACTTTGATAGCAATGGTCCCAATCATAATAGTTTCAAATGTTTCTCTTGGTATGGGACAATATATTTCTCCAACTTGAATGCCCTCAACATGTTTAATTGAATTCAAACCATAAGTCCTATCAATCTTCTTGGGGAAATAGACAGTATGTTCCTTGTTATTAACATTGAAGGTCACCTTTCCTTGATTACAATTAATAACAACTCCTGCAGTATTAAGAAAAGGTCTCCCAAGAATAATAGACATATTATCATCTTCAGGCATTTCAAGCACAACAAAATTAGTTAATATCAAGCAATTATGAGCCACTTGAACAAGTACATCCTCACATATACCAACAGGAATAGTGGTAGATTTATCAGCCATTTGCAAAGATATATCAGTTGGTATTAATTTTTCCAGTTGAAGTCTCTTATAGAGAGACAAAGGCATAACACTAACTCCAGCTCCCAAATCACACAAAGCAGTTCTAAATTAACTATTATTAATAGAGCAAGGGATAGTTGGAATCCCTGGATCTCCAAGTTTCTTAGGAACCTTACCATTAAAGGAATAATTAGCAAGCAAAGTATAAATTTCTTCATTAGGGATCTTCCTTTTATTCGAGACAATATCCTTCATATACTTTGAGTAAGGAGGCAATTTAATAGCATCAGTCAAAGGGATTTGCAAGAATAAAGGTTTCATCCACTCACAAAACTTATTATAGTGTTCATCTTCCTTTGACTTGTGTTTCTTATCAGGGAAAGGCATAGGCGTTTGGACCCAAGGGCTCTCTTTCACTACCATGTTTCTTAGCAATAAAATCTTCTTTAGTGTATTTAGTATTCTTAGTGTGCTTTTCAGGTTCTTCTTCAACTTTTTCTTTATCAGGAACAACATTTTCTTCATTACCACTTTCAGTTTCAGCATTAGAGATAGATATACTATTAGGATCTTTAGCAGGTTTAGAGGGTTCTACAATAGTTTTATGTTTCTTTTTTTATTTTCTTACGGGTAGAACCACTATTTTCAGCTTGTTGAGAATCCTGCTCAATTCTTTTGGGATGCCCCTCAGGATATAGAGGATCCTTGGTAGCAGCACCACTTCTTGTTCTAATTTCATAAGCATGTTTTTCTTTGGCAACATTAACTAGCAAGTCTTTTTGCACCTTAATAAGTTGATCTATTTGAGTTTTAACCATTTGAAAATGTTTGACAATCATTTTAACATCATTAGAGGTTCTTTCCACAGTATCTTTTAACTCAACAATAGCTCTAGTGTTTTCCATTAGATGATTTTGCACCCTTTTATTAAAATTATCTTGCTTAACAATGAAAATATCGAAATCTTCTAAGTATTGATCAGGAGGTTTAGAGTAAGGGATATCACCTTCATCAAAATGTTGGAGAGAGTGTACCGCAATAGTGGATGAATGGTGAATTGGCTTACATAATTCTTCTACAGGAGGTAAATTCTTGACATCTGCAGCTTTAATTCCCTTCTCCTTAAGACATTTCTTAGCTTCCTTCATCACTTCATAATTCAATTCAATAACTCCCCTCTTCTTAGATGATGGTATAGGTGCCGGTATAGCTGGTTCAGGTATAATTACTTTAGGTATAGTTGGTTCAGGAGGAGTCCAATCTTCATAATTCTTTCTTATTTTAGCCATTAATTCCTCAGCTTCTTTGGGAGTCCTATTCCTGAAAACACAATCAACACAACTATCTAGGTATGTCCTAGATTCTTCAGTTAGTCCATTATAAAATATATCAGGAAGCTCATTCTTAGGTAATGGACTTCTAGCCTGTACATGAATCAAAGCACAAAACCTTGCCATGATTCAGGTAATATCTCTTTTTATCCCTGTTTAAAATCAAAAAGTTCCTGCAAAATAGCATGTCTAGCACTTGGAGGAAAATATTTCTGCAGGAAAGTACTAATCAAGCAATCAGGGCTATCAATAGATCCAGGAGGTAAATTACTAAACCAAGCTTTAGCTTCTCCTTTCAGTGAAAAGGGGAAAATCTTAGCAACAAAGTAAGTACGCATCTTAATATCATCAGAAAACAAGCCACTCATGGTAGAAAGCTCAGTCATATGTGCTACCGCACTTTCATTCTTAGTCCCACAAAAAGTTTCTTTCTCAACAATAGCTATGTAAGATAGATCAAGAGAGAAATCATAATATTTATCTTTAATGTTTATGGGAGAAGCAACAAACTTAGCAATAGGAGACAATTTGGGTCTAATAGTACGCCTCTCAAGGAGACTCTTAGCAGCGCTCCTATCATGAGTGTTTTTACAATCTTTAATAAATTCATCAGTCATCTCAACATAACCATCTTCAATATCATAACTCTCACTAGACTCAAGTGAACTAACAGGTTTAGTAGTGTCTTCATTAGGAGTTTCAGTATTTCTAGCTATAGTTGTAGCAATCGTAGCATCTAGGAAAGGACCTAATGAACCACTCTTATTAAGCATAGTAGAAGCAGCATCATCAGTATCAGAAGTTTCAGATTCAGCAGTAGTAGTAGTGTGTGTAGCATGTGTATGTGGTGGTGTAATAAGCTTACTCATAACAGATGGTGAATCAAGAGCAACATAGGTGTTCAAAACCGTACCTCTTTTTGTAGTGGATGGTAAAATAGGAACCTTGCCATCACGAGACTTACCCATGATGGATGGATGGCAGCGAACAATAATGAATCCAAGTGAACTTGATAAATAAAGCTATGCTCCCCTGCAACGGCGTTAGAAAATAGTCTTGATGACCCACAAGTACAGGGGGTGTATCGTAGTATTTTCGAGGGAAGTGAAACCCAATTTATTGATTCGACACAAGGGGAGCCAAAGAATATTTATAGGCCTTAACAACTGATTTGTCAATTCAGTTGCACCTAGAAACAATCTTGCTCACATCAGTTTATCAGTAGCAACAGTTTTGCAGTAGGAATAGTAAAGTAATAGCAGTAGTAAAGTAAAGACAGTAGTAACAATAGCAGCAAACAGTAGGATTCGAGTGTGGTAGGCATAGGGATGGATGGACGGGCGTTGCATGGACAAGACAATTCACATAGCAATCAAGACATAGGGAAATTGCAGATAAATAAGATAAAGCATCCTAGTACTAGATAATCATTGGCATGTGTTCCATATATAGTCATACGTGCTCACAATGAGAACTTGCACAACATCTTTTGTCCTGCCAGTCTGTTTGCAGCAGGGCCTCAAGGGAACTACTAGCAATTAAGGTGCTCCTTTTAATAGAGCACCGGAGCAAAGCATTAACACTCCGTGAACACATGTGATCCTCACATCAAAGCCATTCCCTCCGGTTATCCCGATTTCTGTCACTTCGGGGCCATTGGTTCCGGACAACAACGTGTGTATACAACTTTCAGGTAAGACCATAAACAATACTATCATAATGAATCAATAACATGTTCAGATCTGAAATCATGGCACTCGGGCCCTAGTGACAAGCATTAAGCATAACAAGTTGCAACAAAGTCAAAAGCACTAATAGAAGATACTAGGAACCAAGCACTAACAATCTGATGCCATTACATGAACGATCTCATCCAATCCCTGCCATCCCCATAGCCTACAGCGGGGGATTACCCACTCATAGATGGGGGAAACATGGATGGTCGATGGAGAAGCGATAATGATGATGATGATGGCGATGATCTCCTCCAATTCCCCGTCCTGGCAGGGTGCCAGAACGGAGTTTCTGGTTATGAATCATGGAATCTGGTGGTGGCGGCGGAGCGGAACTCTTTCTGGAAAAATGTTGACCCCCCTGAGTGTTTAGGTCAGAAGGCATCTTATAGGCGAAGAGGGAGACCGAGGGGGTGTCTAGGGCGGCCAGACCACCCCCTGGCGCGGCCAGGCCTAGCCCGCGCGGCCAGGTTGTGTGGCCTGGGCCCAGCCCCCCTCCGTCTCGTATTCTGACTCCGGGAGTCTTCTGGTGAAATATGATTTTTGGCATATTTTTCGGGATTTTACCAGATAGTTGATTTTCTGCACAAAAACTAAACACCAAGGCAATTCTGCTGAAAACAGCGTTAGTCCGTGTTAGTTGCATCCAAATCACACAAGTTTAGAGGAGAAACAATAGCAAAAGTGTCCGGGAAAGTAGATACGTTTTGGACGTATCAAGTCATATGGGAAGACTTAAGCTAGCGCACTTACAATATGCGTTGGATTGGGCTCGAGCGAAGTTAGCGACTTGGTAAAGGAAGCTCATGAATGCTGGCGGGCGGCATGTGCTTACCAGATCGGTCCTGGACTCTCTGTCCATCTATGCTCTCACCATGTCGCGATTGCTGCAAAAATTCATCTCGACCTTTGACAAAGTGAGTCGGTGCTTCACTTGGGATATTGAGGAAGATGGGGTGGATGGTGGGAAATGCAAAGTCTCCTGGCAGATTGTCTACTCCCCCATGGACTTTGGTGATATAAGTATTCTGTACCTAGGGGCATTTGCATGCGCCTTGCGATTGCGATGGCTATGGCTCAAGTGGCATTTTCCAGACCAACCATGGACCAGCCTAGGCACCCCTTGCATCACTCTCAGACCACGAGCTTTTCGCCGCAGCCACTAGAGTCATGATTGGAGATGACCGGATGACATCCTTTTTGTGGTCAACTTGGCTAGGCTCCTCCACACTTAGATCTCGTTTCCCTCTGCTCTACAAGCACTTGGCCTGCAAGCACCGCTCCGTCGCCGACATGCTACTGAACAACCGCTGGGTCCTCGACCTTCAGAGCGCACCCGTCTAATTCATTCTAGATGATTTCATTATGCTTTGGCGCTTGCTTCGCAGCAGTGAGGCGCCTTTAGCTGCCAAACAACATGATTCCATCCGCTAGCTGCTCACAACCTACGGAGTGTTCTCCGCAAAATCGGCCTACAACATCCAGATGGAGGGAAGAAGCTCAGTGTCATGCCAGGCCTAGTTTGGGATGCCTGGGCACTGGCGAAGTGCAAAATGGTTGCATGGCTACTCCTACATAACCGGCTCCGGTGTGCTGACCGCCTCATGATGAGGGAATGGCCCAACTGCTAGTTTTGCCTGTTGTGCATCTGCCATCTGGAGACTGCAAAACACATGTTCCTCAACTACCCTTTCGCTCGCATCCTCTACGCCGCCATTGTGGCCAGGCCTCACTGCTCAGGTCTGGCTCCGTGCTCCTTGAGCATGCACACATCCCTTCTGGATGCATGGGAAGCAATGATCGCACAGATGGGGCTATGGTGGCTTGGGCTGAATTCCGTAATGGATCAATTGCCCAACTAGGTTATTTTACCTATCATTGCTTTATAGGACTGAAACAAAGAAGAGACTCGAACGTGCCTAGGAGGTTCTTCTAATCTGCTTTTGAAATATCATGATGCTAAAAAATGTTCTCTCCAGTCTATAATAAGTGTTTGTTGATTTAGTATGATTTATATTAAATCAGCAATGGAGGAGTAAAATATTGGAAAATGATACACAGTCAAGTGGATGCAATGTTTTCATCCCCCGAGGCCCCGACCCTTCGCCTCGCTCGTTCGGGGTCACAACCCGCACGCACCACGCAGTGTGTGGTCCACCTATACCGCATCCTCTCCCAACCACGCATTCTCCTATACCTTTTTCCTCTTCTCGCATACTCTAAACCGCATCAAGAGCTCGATGGCGCTTCTCACCCTAGCCACATGCTGCCCCCTCACTCCTGTACCCCTGTTTCTCTCCTCTCCCACCGCATGCGTTCCTCTGCATCTCCCCCGCTACCGCACGCCCTAGCCTATCATCGGGCCAGACTTTGCTGATGGATGGAGACCATAGAAGACCATAGTGCTGCCATCGGTAGCCCACGTTGCACAAAGGCACATCAACCTTACTACAAGGGCCAACTGACCTTGCTACCAAGGCATGACAACAATGGATGGTGCTGCGCAGAGGGTAGTCGGCCTTGGATACAAGGGATGGCTATGCTTTACGAGGGGCAGTTGACCTTGCTGCAAAGGGGTGGCCAACCTTTTGCTAAAACAGGCGACCGACCTTGCTACATATGGTGGGTGGTGCTGCTGTGAGTGGTAGGAGGTGTTCCTACAATGGGTGGTCGGCAACGTATTCTCTGACGAGTCAGCTTTTTCTACGAGTCGTGGGATGCTCTGCTACAAAGGGGTATATGGTGATGCTACCACTGCGATGACAACGCCGTGTTCTCCGGCAAGGCGCCTTTTCCTATGAGTGGTGGGTTACTCTACTACTAGCGGTAGGAGACTCTACTACAAGCGGTATCTGATGATTCTACTGATTCGATGATATCGGCATCTTCTCTGACGACGACACCTTCTCAGCGAGGCAATTTTTGCTGCGAATGGTGGATGCTCTCCTACCACTGTCGGGAGGCTCTGGTACAAGGGGTACCTGATGATGCTACCGCTGCGATGAACACGACCAACACTTATCCTCGGAGACCAGGGTGGCCCACTTGTGGTTAGATCCTATGAATCGAGAATATCATTTTGCGGCCTGAAAGTTGGGGCGCCTAGGCAACGCGGTACCCAAGTTCCCTGAAATCAGTCGCGATGACTACAATTGATGTGCCAAATACTCAGAGGGTCTTTTTCGGCACGAATTCTACTTTATGTTTCAATACAAAATATCAGGCTAACGGCCATCAAGTTGGGCTCCCTTGTCAGTTCTCGCCGTTATGTCGCTCCCGTCGCTTAGGTGTCAATTACGCTTGCAGCATTGGCACCTGATCCATTACGCGTCTTCTTCCCCGGAGCGGCAATCTGTGGGGCATCACAGCCATGGCGCAAAGCTGGGACGTGTGCTGGCTCGTGTATTAACGAGCTCATTGGGGAACCCCAAGAGGAAGGTATGATGAGCATAGCAGTAAGTTTTCCCTCAGTTATGAAACCAAGGTTATCAATCCAGTAGGAGCAAGGAAACACCCTAAAGGTGTAGCTAGCTGAACTTTGGCAGCGTGCACTACCGGTGCCAGCAGCAATGTGGAGACCTGCACAACACAACCATAGAACTCTGTCCCCAACTTGCGACGAGGTTGTCAATCTCACCGGTTTTGCTGAAAACAAAGGATTAAACGTATCGAGTGGAAGAAAGTAATAGTTTGCAGAAAAGTAAACACAAAGCAGTAAACAGTTGACTGTAGATTGATAGTAAAGAAAAGGACTGGGGTCCATAGTTCACTAGAGGTGGCTCTCCTTAAGATAGATAACATTTTGGGTGAACAAATTATAGCGAGGCAATTGACAAACATTGAGAAAGCATACAAGCATATACTAATCATCTTGACTCCTTTGAGATTCGATTGGGCATTACAACATTATACATAGACCGCCGTCCAACTTCATCTATGACTAATAGTCCACCTTCAGGTTATCATCCGAACCCCCTCCAGTATTAAGTTGCAAGCAACGGATAATTGCATTATGAATTGCGTGTAAAGTAAAAAATACGATTGTTCTATGAACAAAGGATTGTTGTTTTATCCCTAGTAGCAACATCACATCTAGTACCTTAGAGATTTATGTCACTTCCCCAGATTACCAGAGGCATGAACCCACTGTCGAGCATAAATACTAACTCTTGGAGCTGCTAGAATCTACTTGGCCAAGATAGCTACTAACAACGAAAAGCATGCAAGATCACAAATAACAAATACATGATATAATCAATAATCAATCTGAAATAGCATCTCAATATACATCGGATCCCCGCAAACACAACATGTAGGATTACAAATAGATGATCTTGATCATGAACGGAGCTCACAAGATCTAGACATGATAGCACAAAGGAGGAGAACCAGTCATCTAGCTACTACATGGACCCGTAGTCTAAAGATGAACTACTCACAAATCACACCGGAGGCTTGCATGGTGATGAAGAAGGCCTCCAGGGTGAATTCCCCTCTCCGGCAGGGTGCTGGGAAGAGCTTCAGATCCCTCCCAATCTAGGGATGGAGATGACAGCGGCTACAGACTCTTTCGTGGATTTTCTATCGGGTACTTAGGGTTTCCGTATCAGAGGCAATATATACGCAGAAGGAGAGGCCGAGGGGGTGCCTGGGGCAGCCAGACCACCCCCTGGCGCGAGCCAGGTCTGGCCACGCGGCTAGGTGGTGTGGCTGGGCCCCAACCCCTCTCCGTCTCGTATTCTGGCTCCAGGCGTCCCTCGGTGAAAAACTGACTTTGGCTTTTGTCTCGTCCAATTCTGAGAATATTCATTTTCTGAATTTCCTGGAACCAGAAATAGTAGAAAACAGGCAGCTGGCACTGTGGCTCTAGTTAATAGGTTAGTCCAAAAAATCATATGAAAAGTACTCCAAAGTATGGACAAAACACAAGAAAGTAGATAAAACCAAGCATGGAACATCAAAAATTATGGATACGTTTGCAATGTATAAACATCCCCAAGCTTAACTCCTCCTCGTCCGCAAGTAGGTAAGTTATAAAAAGATAGAATAATTTTTTAGGTGACATGCATCATCATAAACTTTATCAAAGTATTTGTAAAACATTCAAAGCTGGGATCATAGTACCTCAATCATAACATGAAAGACAAAGTTCTAGCAATAAGACAAAGAAACTAGGTTGCAACATGAAAAGGCACAAACAAAAGATTCATGAATAACAATGCTTCACAAGACTTTTGTTTGTTTCACATAAAGAAAACATAGCATAGTAGTATTCAGCTTGTCCCTCATAGAGTAGCAAACATAAATGCATAGGACACCTTCAAAGTTCATAAGAGTGACTAGATACAAATAGTTTAAAACAAGCAATATCAAGGTATGCATCAATCAACAAGTCTTGGGATAATGCACATAGAACTAAGAATGGCCACTATGCTCTCAAAGTAGGTGCATAAAGATAGAAGGTGGAGACTCAATATAAAAAGTGGAAGAAGGGCCTCATAGAAGGAAGTAGGGATTCAAGTCTCATAAAGAGCTTCCAAAAATTATGGTACTTAATAGCTTTCAGCTCTCATTGCCCCTATCATAAGCATCTTGAAGTGATTAAGGTTAAAGTGAACAAACTATGGTGTATATGCTTGACGAAGTATAAGTTGGAAATCGCATGTCCCTTGAATACGAGGGTCGCTCCTCATGCTACTCAAGTTTAGTCACCGGTAAGTTCTTGTCATCGTAAGTACATGTGTATCATAGAGAACCGCCAACGGGGTACCCATTTCCCGATGATACGGAAGAATCCCCATATCAAAATGACAAGGCAAGCAGACAATGAGCATCTCAGCAATCTTCTTATTTACCATGGGAATATGGTGCTTTTTTCTCTCTTTCCTCTTTTCATAATCTCTTTTTTCTTTTTCTCTTTTTTCTCAATATCGGACTCTTTTTTTATAAGAAGAATGCTTCATAGACAGCTCATTATGGTTACACTGCAGGTTTCCACCATGTTAGCATGGATTAGACCAGCGCCCCATGTGTTTCTCTAACACACATACTGACAAGGGTTTAACTCATCAATGCCCATTGTTATGGACTTGGGTTTTGGAGAAGGAGGGAGCGCTGGAGACATCTATCGGCTAGCAAACAAGCACATAGGGGACTCGAAGATTTACCCAGGTTCAGGCCTCATAGAGGTCCCTACTCCTACTTGTCTGCTCATGGAATTATCAAAGGAATCGAGGATTACAATGGTGCGTAGATGCAATCTGGCGAGGGTTGTGGAAACTAGAGTTGCGTGTGTCCTCCTCGCCGCCCCCTCCTAGCCTTTATATAGATAGGCTAGGTCTCGGGTGACAGATCGAGTCGGTTACAGGTTAGGGTTTTCCCCTTTGAACTTTCTATCTTTAGCTTGTTCTTGTTCTTCAAGTAATCGAGAGTCCGTAAGTTACTCCAGTTCTTCATTTGGGCCTTGGCGACACCGTGGGATTTTATGTATCCAGGCCGTATATACCAAGCTCGAGTACCTATAGGGTATATCCATGTCAGTAGCCCCCGAGTGTCCAGTGGAATCGTAGATTCGACTAGAGACTTTATGAAGCCTTTCGAGTGCCTAAATGAGCATGTTTTTTGACTGCTTTGGTTGTGTCATTGGGATTGTTGATGTGCGTGCCTGATTTACCGATGTATCGGTATCAGTTAACTACCTTAGGGTAAAACAACGCCATCTACTCGAACTCGAGTCCCCGGACTCGAATTCGGAAAAGTGCTAGTGTAATTCGACTCAAGCCATGGAGGTCTTACATGAGTCGAATTCCAGGATATGGGTGTGAGCACTCGACGCATCCTTCAAGGCATGTTTATCGTACCTGTTGGCACGGGTATATTTCTGGTAGTGCATAGAAAATGCGTTGCCAGGCCTTATTCAGGTCTTATCTTCACGCTGTAAGCGCGGAAATTTGTCATCACGGAGATGATTCGGGTGACCCAGGAGATGCAGTCTCTTTGTAGGGCAATGTCATGAGGCAGTGTCGCCATAAGCTTCTAGTGTGGATGCCCTCAACACATAGTATGATGTACAAATAATCATAGGGTGCGCGACCAGCACTCCCTATGGGAGTAGCCCCCGAGTGCCTGGTTGAGTCGAAGACTCAGGCAGGGACTAAAGAACTTTTGCGACTGCTGTCGTCTTTTGTTTGCTTGTTTCAGTCAAATTTTCTTCCGGCGCTCCCTATGGGAGTAACCCATGTCCATAGTCGAATCGTGCTTCGAGTGGTTGGGTTTGCTTTGATTGTCCATGTTCCTGTAAAAAGAAAAAGAAAAAAAATCATAGGGTGCGCCACCAGCACTCCCTATGGGAGTAGCCCCCGAGTGCTTGGTGGAGTCGAAGACTCGAGCAAGGACTAAAATAGTCGAAGTCTTCTACTGCATAGTTTTGGATGACGTCAGTGCTGACGATTTGATGACCTCAGTTGCCCGCGTGAGCGAGTTTGACGGGACGTGACGAGCGGTGGGTCCCATTTCCTGACTCTGATTTTACCAGGCGTGCGTAATCTTTATTTTAACTACGCCTCCTCGATTTCCGCGCATAGTGGGAGTAGTGGGGGATGGTTCGCTCTTCAGGTCCTCCACGTGTCGAGTGCGATGGACGCCACACATCTAATAGGGTTTTTCTTAGCCATTGGATTGCATCTTCTAGGGGGTTAAGTAGCGATGCAGCGAGGGTAAATTTCACATCTTCCTCTCTTGTGCCTTTTCCTCCATCGCCATTGTCGCTGCTCCTCTGCTTCTTTGCGCTCCTTTCCTTCGCGGTGCTGGACTAGCTCCGCGTATTTCCCAGCTACTTTCTCTGGTCACATCGCCGCCACGGAATGGGGAAGAAAAAGGGAGGTGCTGCGGCCGATTCCGCTGCTGCTGCTATGAAGAAGAAGGGCGGCTCCGCCACCGCGGGCACCGGCACCACCGCCAGCGGAAA
The DNA here is from genome assembly GCA_910589775.1 of Avena eriantha. Taxonomy (NCBI): domain Eukaryota; kingdom Viridiplantae; phylum Streptophyta; class Magnoliopsida; order Poales; family Poaceae; genus Avena; species Avena eriantha. The sequence continues at coordinate 112,430,007 of OU342744.1, forward strand.
TAAGAAGGGCACGAGCACTCGCGTCACAAATGGTGCGTGGCGTGCATCGGTGATCAAGTCCTCAGAGCTTTGTCTTCTTCACCAAGACAGAGTTTGTCGTCCGCAGTCACTGACGCGCGTGTCCCTGGCCGCGAGGTAATCCCCTCTCCTCCTGCCGACTTTCGAGTGATGTTCCTAGCGTTCATCATTCGCGGCCTATCGTTGCCCCTGCATCCTTTCTTCAGGGGCCTTCTCTGTTTTTACGGGCTCCAGCTCCATCAGCTGTCCCCCGATTCCATCCTCCACGTAGCTTGCTACATTACCCTTTGCGAGTGCTGGCTCGGAATCGAGCTGCACTTCGGCCTCTTCAAGTGCCTCTTCAAGTTGAAGCGTCAATCGGTGTCTGGCTCCGTAGTCTATGATGTAGGCGGCTGTGGTATCCATGTCGACTCCTCCGCTACATACTTTGATATCAAACTCACAACATCCATCCAAGGGTGGAGCGACAAGTGGTTTTACATCGGCGACCTGATGGCCGACGGAGACCACTTCGGACTCGCGCCCTTCGATCCCGCAACGCCGTGCAAGAGGAGGCGCTCCTGGAAGAACGTGATTATGCCCGGCGAGTTCGTGGAGACAGATGTGCTGTACGAGCGCGTCTGCGACCTCGAGAGTCATATGGGCAACGAGGCGGGAGGCTGCGCCCTCATTCGCACATGGCTGCACGTTGCGTCCAGCCCCTGCAGGCCAGAGTCCACCCCATGTTTTAGTGGGCTGGCGCAGACGATGTCACTCGCGTGTCTGCCGATGGCATGTCCGCGAGTGAGGTAGACAAAAGGGTGCAACTGGTCACCAAGTACACGCCAAGGATGTGCTCCCCAGTGAACCAGTCGTTCCTCTGTTTGATGCTGCTAACCCTCCTCCTGATGTACAGTTGTGCTACGTAATAGCTTTGTTTGTCGATTGCTTCTTTACTATTTATTAACTTTGTGCTGAATTATTGTCTGTATGCAGGATTGGGCGGTGTCACCCTGTATGCCCCCTCTTCCTGAGGGGGTTATCCCTTGTGAAGCCTTTGAAGAGGACGAGTCGGAGTCAACCGTCCCATCTGATGTGGAGGAGGAAGCCCCCGAGTCGAGTAGTCCGGATACTCGCAAGCGTTCACGCAGCGAGGATTCGGATGCGCCGTCCCCTTCGACTCCGGAAGGTGCAAGTGTTGGTGCAGAGTCGTCGATCCCTGCCATTCCTGTGAGTGTCATGGCACCATCCTCTCGCAAGAAGATGCGGCTGCCTAAGGAATCATCGTCAGAGTCGGGGATGAAACCTTCGACTTTGATAAGTTTGATTGGTGAGTATTCGAGTCTTCCTTTTTGGTTCTTCTTTGGAGTTGCCTTTTCTTGACATTGGTTTTGTTTTGCAGCCAACAAGCGTCGTCATCTTATGATGACGTACAATTTTTGAAACAATCTGGAGTCGCGACCTCTAGGGCCAAAAAAGAGGTTGAGTGTGCTCCTTCCCCTCCATTGGCGGCCCACTCCGGGCATAATTCATCAAGTTCTCCACACGATGGGGAGCATCGAATGGTTGCCTGGATGACTGCACACCAGTTGACTTCGGAGTCACTGGAGGATCATGTAAGTGTAGTATCTCTTCTTCTGATGTTGTAGTCGATTTTATCTATGGCATCTACTGATCCTCTGTTTTTCATTTTACGACAGCTCCTTGTGAAGGAAGCCGCTCACTTGGCGGAGCAGGTCCTTGCGATGGGTCGCCAGCATGCAATGCTGGATACGCGCCACCGCGCAGTTGAAAGTAAGTGCCTTGCTTCTTCTTCGTCTTCTCTGTGAGATATCTGACTGATAGCCTGTCTTTGTTTGTTTCGTAGCTGAGCATAATGCACTTCTCCACGACGCCGCTTCCCTTGAAATGACACTCGCTGCAGCGGTAAAGAGCCGCGATGAGGCAGTCGCAGCACATAACGAGTCGCGGAAACACAAGGAAGATCTGCGCGCCTCCATCATGGCTAGGGAGAAGTTGTTCGAGGAACATCTTTTCTCAATTGCCAAGGCTCTCTCAGGTATTCCCTTGTGTTAATTTTTGGTGCTTTCTTCTTCTTTCGAATTTGTTATTGGTGTTGACTCTTGTGCCTATTCTTGGTTGTAGATGCCAGCGGTTTGAGCTTCGACCCTCAGGCCCTCCGCCGTGATGATGCCTTGGCGGGTGCTCTTTCAGCAGTCGAGGATCATAGTGCTGCCGTGCCAGAGATGCTCTCCAAGGCCAAGGGTGTGCTCAGTCTCCTCCGGGAAATCTGACGCCCAAGGCTGAACATATCGAGAATATGGACGAGCTGGTGGAGTCCTTTGCCGGTGGCGTCCCTACAAGTTTCAAGAACTCACTCCGTGCGGCTGGTGCGTCAATGTCACTCGTGATGGTGCAGGCCCATGGAGTCGAAGTTGATCCTGCAGCAGTCTCAAGGGCGATGCCCGTCGACGCGGACGGCCATCAGGTAGTCTTTGATCCTTTCGTGACTGCTTGTGGCAAGTATGGGCCACAACTGATCAACACAGTTGCAAAGTACTCTGAGGAGCTGCAGCGAGCCAAGAAGGCGGCGAAGGCTGCGGCGTCAGGGGTCAGCGGAAAGTCAGTGGCATCTGATACCGCCACGGACTCGATGAGGCCCCCAAAGCCAAAGTCAAAGTCAAAGAAACCAGTTGCTCCTCAGTAGCTTTGTAATAGTTAGATAGCTTATGTCTTTTGTCGAAAACATACCTTTTGGCAAGTGTATCTGTTGATTTGCTGATCTTGAATGCACGCGAATATTTTGTCTGTGCATCGCTTTAGTCTTCTTATTGCTTCTTGCTTGGCTTGTGATAGGGCACATCGAGTGAATCGTTGAGGGAACCACAGGATTCGCGACCCCTTGATGACACTTTGGCACCACCGCGCTCAAGGGTGGATGAGATATCTCTGCTCTCGCGACTCCGTTATTGCGTGAAGCAGTTGGAGCATGAATTGCCCGTACTCCGCGGTAATGCGGATGTACGGAAATCGAAGGCAGAGAAGGCTACCGCTCGAGAACAATATCTATTGGGGGAGGTGACGCAGCTGGGCGACCAATTTAAATGTTAGCTTTCTTACTCTTGTCTTTTTCTTGTAGTCACTCGCGATAGTTTGTTGTCCTCATACTTCTGCTTTTGTTTTGTATAGTTGTCAGCGTGCGCCATCCGCAGGATGAGAAGGGTCGAATTGCCATTCGTATGAATGACTTCACCCAAGAGAAGCTTCAGGCGAGTGGGTACTTTGGGTAGATCATGATCGTGCGATCGCGTTGGCGACCCTACAGGATCGTGCGTCGCGAGTGCTTCATTTCTTGAAGAAGGCGCAGTCATGCTTGAAGAATATTTACCAAACGATGTTCCCGCTGGACGTCGTTCCATCGAGCGTGCTGGCCCTTCTTGCTAGATTCCAGGATTTGAGTGCGGTACGCGAGTGTGTGCGGCAACAATTAGTGGCTGGTGCCAAAGCTGCTCTATCACTGGTGCGATTGCATATGCCTGACATGGATATTGCAACAATTCCGGATGGGCCACCTACACCTCAAACGGGTTTTGTTTGGAACATGGTGCCGCATTATCAGGCAGTGCACCTCCCGGCCGAGGAGATCGTCGATTTCTTCGAGGAGCAGACCAATGTGCTTTTGCTGCAACAGTAGTGTATCCTGCACATAGTTGTATTAATGTTGTAAAGTTCGTATATGCTGTTTATAATTGATTGATGATGATGTATAAAAGAGCTTGTTAGCGTGTATGTTTTGTGAGTGTGTTGCACTATGTGATTCCTTTTCGTTAGCCTGGCTTTGTGTTTATCTCAGTCCCTTGTCAACCTGTCAGGTGCGTTGCAACTGGGTTGATGTCAAGGGTTTCGATTAGTGTGCCAGCTACTCAAGATATCACGCTTGAGTTTGTAAAACAGGTATGTACAGGGTGGCGCAGCCCCCGAGTGGATAATTTGCGAGAAATGGAAGAAAAAACACAGAGTTTCGGGGCACTTAGCTTTATTTATTTCCGGGGTAGTACGAAGTACAATGTGTGGCTAAGTAGCCTTGGCTGAGTAGCCTTACTTGTTATGTAAAAGTAAAAAGCGACTAAGGGTAGAAGCGTTGCAGCTGCGCGATGTTCCAGGGGTTGGAGTATGCGACTCCTGTCTCTAAATTTTGAAGGCGATATGCGCCACCTAGGATTACTTTTGTAATCACGTATGGTCCTTCCCAGGGGGACTCGATCTTAAGATGTCCTTGCTGCTTCAGTCGCTGTACCAGGTCGCCTTTGACGAAGGATCTGGGGTGTAGCCTCCTATTGTGGTAGTTGCGCAGGTTCTACTGGTAGATCGTTGATCTCTCCGCGGCAATTTCCCTTGCCTCGTCAAGGAGGTCTACGGAGTATTCGAGTGCGAGAGTTGATTCATGCTCGCTATAAGCGACCACACGCGGTGCTTTGTATCGTACTTCAGCGGCTAGCACCGCTTTAGCCCCGTGCACCATGAAGAACGGGGTGTACCCTGTAGCACTGTTTGGAGTTGTGCGTAGGCTCCAGAGTACTGATTGTAGTTTGTCTGGCCAGCAACCTACGGCTTGTTCCAGTTTTAGACTAGCCCATTAGCTTTTTTGACCTGACCATTGGTCTGTGGATGTGCTGCTGAGGCATAGCTGACGTTGATTCCCAGGTTCTCGCAGAATTCTTGGAACTCCTTGGATGTGAAGTTCGTCCTATTGTCTGTGATAATGCTGTGCGGCACTCCGAAGCGGTAGACGATGGACTCGAAGAACTTGACTATGATGTGCCCTGATTGATTGGTCACTGGCATGGCCTCTATCCACTTGGTGAATTTGTCGACTGCGACCAGGAGGTAGACGTAGCCTTCTCGTGAGGACTTCGGGAGCTTGCCGACCATGTCAAGTCCCCATTGCGCGAAGGGCCAGGCCAATGGAATTGGCCGGAGTTCTGCGCCAGGTGCGTGAGGTTTGTCCGCGAATCGCTGGCAAGCATTGCATTTCTGGACGATATCCTTGGTGTTGAGCATGGTCGTGGGCCAGTAGAATCTAGCTCGTAGTGCTTTGGCAACAAGGGCACGACTGCCTGCGTGGTGCCCGCAGGTCCCCTCATGGATGTCGAGGAGAACAGCTCTTCCATCGGCCGTGGAGACGCACCGTTGGAGCACCCCTGTGATGCTACGCTTGTACAGTTCCCCGTTGATAACAGCGAATGCCTTGGATCGCCGCGCGATGTGCCGTGCATCAGTCGGATCATCCGGTAGCCTCTTGCTGACAAGGTACATGATGTACGGTTGAGTCCAGGATGGCTATATCATCATGACGCTCATGGGTCCTTCTAGTCTTGTATCCAGCTCCAAGTTGTCGAGTGTCATTGGCTCATTGGGCGGCGTAGCCCCCCGAGTCCGTTGCTGCGCTTGTTTTCTTCTTTACGGTTTTTGGCTTGATGGAGCGTTTGCAGATGCGCTCGAGAAATACCCTGGGTGGTATGGGGGCGCAGGTAGAGCCTATGTTGGCGAGTGCGCCCGCCTCTTCATTGCTTTCGCGACCTATGTGTCGCAGCTCGCAGCCGTCGAAATCCCCTTCGAGTGTGTCGTAGAGGTCGCGGTAGGCGATCATGTTGTCGTTTAGTGCGTCACACTCGTGCATTGTCTGATTAACCATCAGTTTGGAGTCACCATATATTATGAGCCTTTTGGCGCCGCAGGCTTTTGCCATCCTCATCCCATGGAGCAGGGCCTCGTATTCAGCTTCGTTGTTGGAGGCGGTGAACTGCATTCACAGGATATATTTCAACTTGTCTCCCTGGGGCGATGTCAGTATGACACCTACACCAGCTCTGTCCTTCTGCTTGGATCCGTCGAAGTGCATTGTCCAGAGGTAGGACATATCTGGTTTTTCGGGGAGCTGGTTCTCCATCCAGTGCACGAGGAAGTCAGGGAGAACTTGTGACTTGATTGCGTCGCATTTTCATATGTGATGTCTCCTGGAGACAGTTCGATTCCCCAAAGTGCGACTCGTCCGGTGGCGTCGGGGTTGTTGAGGATGTGCCCAAGCGGGGCGTCGTTGACTACCACGATTTAGTGTTCTTGGAAGTAGTGGTGCAGTTGCTGAGCCGTCATGAACACGTCATATGCCAGTTTCTGGTAGTGCGGGTACCGCTGTTTTATTGGCGTAAGTACCTTGCTGAGGTAGTAGACTGGGCGCTGGACCCCGTGGACCTTGTTTTCTTCGGCTCGTTCGACTACGAGCACTATGCTGACCACCTGGTTGGTGGCGGAGATGTATAGCAACAATGGTTCCCTTTCGCATGGGGTCACCAGTACCAGCGAGGTGGATATCAGGCGCTTGAGGTCTTCGAATGCTTCCTGCGCCTCATTGGTCCACTCGAACTTGTCAGCTTTGCGGAGGAGTTGGTAGAAAGGTAGTGCCTTTTCACCCATCCGACTGATAAATCGACTGAGAGCCGCGATTCGCCCAGCCAGCTGTTGGACACCTCTTATGTTTTTCGGCTTCTCCATGGTCAATATAGCTTTTATTTTCTTCGGATTTGCCTCGATTCCTCTTGCGGAGGTAAGGTACCCGAGTAGTTGCCTAGATGGTACGCCGAAGGCGCACTTGTCCGGATTGAGCTTGATCCGATAGCGATCGAGGCTGGCGAAGGTTTCGCGCAAATCGTCGATTAGTGAGGCTTCCTCTTTGGTTTTGATTACTATGTTGTCGACATAGACTTGAATGTTGCGACCGAGTTGGTTCTTGAAGCAAGCCTGCATGCACCGCTGGTAGGTGGCTCCTGCGTTCTTTAGCCCGAAGGGCATTGTGTTGTAGCATAACACACCAAAAGGCGTTGTAAATGCTGTTTTTTCTTGGTCTTCCTCCTTCATTCGAATCTGGTTATAGCCTGAGTAGGCGTCGAGGAAGCAGAGGCGCTCGCATCCCGCGGTGGAGTCGATGATCTGGTCGATTCGCGGTAGCGGGAAGTGTTCCTTTGGACAGTGCTTATTCAAAGAGGTGAAGTCCACGCACATCCGCAGGATGTACGTGTACTTTTTTGGTACTAGCACCGTGTTGGCGAGCCAAGTGCTTTCCTTGATCTCGCGTATAAATTTGGCGTCGAGGAGTCTGTTGATCTCCATTCCAACTGCCTTTGCCCTTGGTTCAGACAATCGCCGAATTGTTTCTTTGACTGGCCTTGCGTCTGGATTGACATTGAGTGCGTGCTCGGCGAATTCCCTGGGAACTCCTGGCATGTCCGCTGGATACCAGGCGAAAATTTCCCAGTGCTCACGGAGGAATTCGACGAGCGCGAGTTCCTATGCGGGACTCAAGTTGTTGGCGATGAGGGCCGTCTTGGCGGGATCTAATGGGTGGACCTGGACTTTCTTCGTGTGCACGGATGAGTAGAAGGACAAGTCGGGTGAGCTTGGCCGGCTTAGGGGAGGCAGACTGTTGTCTGTCGACTCCTTTAGTCTTGCAAGTTCTTCCTGCATGCCGAAGGACTGGGAGATTCTGTTGAATTCCCTGTCGCAACTGTCAGATCTCTCGAAGCTCCCGTTTACCGTGATGACACCGTTAGGGCCTGGCATCTTCATGTGCAGATAGGCGTAGTGTGGTACTGCCATGAACCTGGAGAACGCGGCACGTCCGAGGATGCAGTGGTACTGCGAGTGACAGTCGACGACCTCGAAGTCGATGCGCTCGCGCTGAAAGTTTTTCGGCGTGCCGAAGATGACGTCAAGGTTGATTTTGCCAAGGGGATACACGCCCTTGCCTCGGACGATGCCATGGAACGTTGTGTCTGAGGCTTCTAAGCAAGTCAGAGGGATCCTCATTGCTCGCAAGGTACTCGCGAATATAAGGTTGATGCCGCTTCCGCCGTCCATGAAGACGCGGCTCATGTCGAAGCCTCCGATTTGCGCCTCGAGTATGAGGGGACAATGGCCTGGGCGAGGTACTTGGGGCGGATGGTCGCGCTTGTCGAAGGTGATGCAGGACTCGCTTCCGCTGAGGTACTCAATGGTAGATGGTGGCGAGTTTGTGGCCAAGTTGACTTGGCGAGTGATGGCCTTCTGCACCCGATTCGACGGGCGCCCCTTTTGGATCATCATGGTACCTATGGCCCGTGGGTATGGTTCACCTCCGTGGTGCTGGTCCGGTGCAGATGCATTCGGGGGTGGCCCGAGTGGTGGTGGCGGAGCTCCATGTGCCACGCGCCTGGGGCGGCTCCGTAAAGCCTTTCGACTATGCTGCGGTTCATCCGAGCTAGTCCCTCATGTAATTTGAGGAACTCGCGGCAGTCCTTCAGGAGGTGACTTGACTTCTTCTTTCCGTCATGCTTGTCGATGCAGAAGTGCACAGTGCATGGCCCGGACAGCTTGTCTTCAATGGATGTTGTGGGTTCCTCATCGCGATTGCGGTGCTGCCATACTTGCGTGGTTTTTCTGGAATCGCGGTATCCACTGCTACGGTAGCTGCTGCTGTGGTTGTCGTCACGTCTGTCGGTGTAGCCGGTCACGCCCATGTTGACATCGTCGCGGTCATCGTAGATGCGCATGCGGCGTTTGCCTCGGCGATCGCGTCTGCGCTCGAGTTCTGCCTCGTCATCGGAGTGAACGCAGTTTTTCACTGAATCTTCTCCATCTGCCTAGCGATTCGCGATTTCCATCAGGTGGTCGATGGTTTTAGGCTTTGAGCGACCCAGCTCCTCCCTGAGCTCTATGCGGCATACGCCGCCATTGAATGCGTCGATTGCGCGATCCTCCGAGATGTTCTCTGTGGAGTTCTTGATGATGGACCACCTCTGGATATGTAGGAGTGTAGCGATTCGCCCGATCTTTGCTGACAGCATCTCAGCTCCTCGATTGATGCGGGCAGTTTGTACGTGCCCTTGAAGTGGTGCACGAAGCTGTATACCAGCTCTTCCCAACTGCGAATGGATCCGCGTGGGAGGTTGTTGAGCCAGGCTCAGGTGGCGCCCTGCAGCTGTAGCTGTAGGCATTGCATGGCCGTGCTTCGACTCCCACCGTGGAGCCTGACGGAGGAGATGTGGTCCTCCAACCAGATCTTCGGGTCCTGTAGGCCGTCAAACTTTGGGTTCTCCGATGGGAGTTTAAACCCCTTGGGAATTCGCTTTTGCCTGATGGCCCTGCTGAAGCATCTAGTGCCACAAAGCTCCACATCTTCGTCTTCTGAGTCAGTCGACCGAGCACGTCACGCCCTCGATTTGTCGATCTTGCGCTGCGTGAGGTCATCGCACGCATCATAGTCGTGGTCGTGTCGCCATGAGCGGCGACGTCGAGGCAGGTCGCGTTGCCTTTCTTTGGCTCTGGTGCTGGCTCTTTATCGAGGGCGGCCTCGACTAGTCCCAAGCCTGCGATCGTGGATCTCCAGCTGGCGGCTGGTTGTTCAGGAGGTACATGGTGGCTGCCGTTACCACAGCTTGCGGCGTCTTCGGGACCACGTTGCCCTGTGTGTCGACTGCCATAGAGCTGAAGTCGAGGACCTTTGCAGCTTCTATGCGTTCTTGCTCAGTGAGACGGGCCATCCGGGATCGCCTCTTGTTTGCGATGTGCTCGTTTCCCTTTGAGGAGGATCTTCCATGGGAGGAGAGCCCGGCACGTCGAAGAGTCGACTCATCTGCCGCCTTTTTGCGCGCCTCGAGTTGCACGATTGTTTGCACTTGACACTTGAATTCTTCCTTTAGGAGCCAATGATAGCCCATTAGCAGCTCTTGTGGGGATCCAGAGGGTCCAGTAGGGCTTCGCGGTAGCGAGCCCACTCGAGTTCATTGAGCCTGATCACGACGTGTTCGCCGGTCTGCTCGTTTGTTATGGTTGGAGGCTCGACTGCTCCCCCGTTGTTGATGGGGGCGCCGTTTGGCGATGGCCCGCCGTTTGGCTGTGGTCCACCGTTGGGTATGCCGCCGTTTGGCGGGTCAGCTCCATGACTGCTGTTGCCCGTGTTGTCGCGATTGGCGGAGGTGTCGCCTGTGTTGATGACGGCGCACATGAAGTGGTTGGGGAAGCTGCTGCTCCCGCAACTTTCAGATCCGGAACCATAGGTTCCATCTTTAGTTGCCAGATCTCCCAGATCGGATTCACGACTGTTGTCGCTGTCCGTACTCCCAGCCATTGCCGGGGCATTGAGTTCGCTGAGGGTGCCGATCGACGGAGGGAACCATGATGTTGGGGCAATCGATGGTGTTGTCGGCTAGTCAGGCATGCGAAGCGTGCCCATCTGACCAACTTGGAAGCGGAGGCTCCTGATCGCCAAGCTGATTCCGTCGCCCACGGACTCAAAAGCCGGGCGAGTGGCTGGCGCGTGGACGGTGAAGTCGACGCGCCGAAGAGTTAGCGAATCTCCGTTGTTGCCGAGTTGTAGATCGCGGTTGATGGGTCCGAAGAAGCCGCAACATCAGCACTCCCACTTCCCATAGACGGCGCCAATTGATGAGGGTTTAACTCATCAATGCCCATTGTTATGGACTTGGGTTTTGGAGAAGGAGGGAGCGCTTGAGACATCTACCAGCTAGCAAACAAGCACACAGGGGACTCGAAGATTTACCCAGGTTCAGCCCTCATAGAGGTCCCTACTCCTGCTTGTCTGCTCGTGGAATTATCAAAGGAATCGAGGATTACAATGGTGCGCAGATGCAATCTGGCAAGGGTTGTGGAAACTAGAGTTGCGTGTGTCCTCCTCGCCGCCCCTCCTAGTCTTTATATAGATAGGCTAGGTCTCGGGTGACAGATCGAGTCGATTACAAGTAAGGGTTTTTCCCTTTGAACTTTCTATCTTTAGCTTCTTCTTGTTCTTCAAGTAATCGAGAGTCCGTAAGTTACTCGAGTTCTTCATTTGGGCCTTGGCGACACCGTGGGCTTTTATGTATCCAGGCGTATATACCAAGCTTGAGTACCTGTAGGGTATATCCATGTCACATACATAACTCCATGGACTTACAAGCTCCCCTTTCATTTCACACCGACGACTTCCATAGACAAAAGAGCATGATATCAACTAGGTACAAAGTACAAGTGCAATGTTGAAAGCGTTCCCCATGATAGCATGGTTCTGCTAATCCCCAACAAATAAGTGCAAGCATATCCAACATAGAGGACACAATGGTTCAAGTTTATTAAGGGCAAGAAAAGTAAAGTGTGCCATCAAGTTTGTGAGAGCTTTAATCACTAGTTTTCTCATAACAAGTTTAATTCGGAAGGTAGATAAAAACATGAATATACTTGGAATAGCATATGCTAATAGGTAGGTATGGTGGACTCTTTGGAATAACTTGGTTTAAGGAGTTGGATGCATGAGTGGAACTCATACTTGGTTGTGGAGGCTAGCAAAAGACTGGGAGCGACAAACTAAGAGAGCAATAATGGCCATAATCATGCAAAGCGACAAAACATCATTGATCAAAGCATAAAGTGATACTACAAGTTGAAAACTAAAGGATCATAAAGGCTATGGTGACTTGGGCTAGTCATAACATGGTGTGAGCATGTGCCAAGTCAACACAAATAAAGCATCAAAGGAGAATACCACAATACTATGCTTTAATATGCTAAAACAACGCATGATTCGGCACATTAAGCAATCTCAATTATTTATAACAAGTCATGCTACAGCAAAGAATACTAGGCATAAAGCAAAAACAATATCAAGCATGGCATGACAAAGCATAGGCCACAGTCAAAAACAAGCTCTCCTTACCACTTAAGCATGAACTTTCCTACTCTTTTCCAAACCAAACCAAACTATTTGAAAACCAATGTATGAAAGAGAGGTTCCAACCAATTTATTCAGCAAACAAAGCAAACAAAAAACCAAAACAAAAACGAAAAAGAAGACGCTCCAAGAACAACACAACTGTGCATGAAACAATAAAAATGAAGCGTTTGGAAGAAACCTGGGATTTTTATTGATGAAGAGGGGGATGCCTTGGGCATCCCAAGATTTGACGCTTGTACTTCTTGGATATTTATTGGGATGACATGCGTGGCATCCCCAAGCTTGAGCTTTAGTTCATCCTCCATCTCATTACTCATTCCTTCCATACACCTAAAAATTTTCCTTCATACAAAACTTCACACAATCTTTATTAGCAACATTAGTGCACTCAAGATAATAAGTCTTTGGGTTCAGTTCTAACACCAATAAAACTTCCATTAAAACACAAGATACTGTAGCACTTCCCTCAAAAAGCTCAATTCCCCAAAAGAACTCAAAAAGAAACCAACTAGAAACAAATGCAAAAAATGGCAGAAATCTGTCAAAACACACCAGCAGGTAAAGACGAATTTTTTCGAAGACCTTCTGTAGCTCAAATCAAAGCGTGTTGAAATAACGAAAGTTAGATAACAACCTGGGGCAGAATCACAAAAATTCACGCCTCAAAAGGACGTACAGAGATTTTACGCGAATTTTTACGGTGAAGCACATAAATCTGTTTTGGGATAGCAACTTTCCCAATCATTACTTCTCTCTCATTAGAGGTTACTCTTGGCACAAAATGCAAATAAAAAGGATAAGGAGCGGTTATTACTGAAGTAATAACTTCCAAGACTCATCTAAAACTTTTGGGTTACCTCCCAATAAGTACTTTTCTTTAACGCCTTTAAGTTAGGCATAAGAAGCAAGAAAAAGAATCAAGTGTTCTCAAATGAAGAAGCATTAAGAGCAAATTTTGTTTTCATAGGAGAGGCAAAAGAAATCTTCTCTCTCTTCTTAGGGAAGTGTTCTATACCTTTCTTGAGTGGGAGTTGATATTTAATGGTGCCTTCTTTCATATCAATAATGGCACCAACAGTTCTAAGAAAAGGTCTTCCCAAAGTAATAGGACAAGAAGCAATGCATTCAACATCCAAAACAGAGAAAATCAATGGGGACATAGGCATTTATAACCATAATAAGGACATCATTAATACTCCCCATGAGTTTCTTTTTAGCATTATCATCAAGTGGCACATTCAAATAACAATCTTCAAGTGGTGGTAAATCAAGCATATCATAAATCCTTCTAGGCATAATAGAAACACTACTATCAAGATCACATAAGGCTTTGAAATCAAAATCATTCACTTTCATATTAATGATGGGTTCCCAACCATCTTCTTGTTTTATAGGAATAGAAGCTTTATGTTTCATCTTTTCTTCTTTAATATTTATGAGAGCATCAGTAATGTGTTTTGTAAAGGTCATGTTCATAGCACTAGCTTTGGGACTTTTAGCAAGCTTTTGTAGGAACTTAATAACTTCAGAGATGTTGCAACCATCAAGATCAAAATCATAATTACCATCTAAGGTAGTAGAGCTATTACTAGCCTCAACACTAGTGGTAGTGATAGTAGAAACACTAATGTTTCCAGCAATCTCATCTTCTCTTTCCCACTTAGCATATAATTCAGCTAATAGTCTAACATTTTCATCAATTCTTACTTGTATGGCATTAGTAGCTGCAAAGGGATTATCATTAGTTTCAGGTTTAGCAGCCATTTTATTAATCAAAGAGGATTGAGCTTCAGACAAAGATGATATATTTATTTCAGCATTAGAAAGTTTCAATTGCAAATTAGGAATTTCCCTATTTAAACTCTCAAGTTGATGACTAATGTTCTTCAAAATGGTAGATTGTTCCTCCATAGTTTTAGTAAATAGTTTATTTTGTTCATATTGCATTTGCGTGAAGTTTTTAGTGGCTCTTTCAACTTCTAAAATTCTTCCTTCACTAGGTATTCCAGGTTTGCCATTATAACCATAAGTATTATTAGGAGGATAGGGCCTATAATTGTTATTACCATAAGCATTGTTGCCAAAATTATTATTTCTTATAAAGTTCACATCAACTTGATCTTCTTGAGCAACCAAAGAGGCCAAGGGAACATTATTTGGATCAATATGGGCTTTCCCATTAACAAGCATAGACATAATAACATCAATTTTATCACTCAAGGAGGAGGTTTCTTCAACAGAATTTACCTTCTTACCTTGTGGAGCTCTTTCAGTATGCCATTCGGAGTAGTTAACTATCATATTATCCAGAAGCTTTTTTGTAGCACCCAAAGTGATGGTCATAAAGGTACCTCCAACAGCAGGATCCAATAGGTTCCTTGAAGAATAGTTCAATCCTGCATAAAAAGTTTGGATAATCATCCAAGCAGTCAGTCCATGAGTGGGACAATTCTTTACCAAAGATTTCATTCTTTCCCAAGCTTGAGCAACATGTTCATTATCAGATTGTTTAAACTTCATTATTTCACTTCTCATAGATATAATCTTAGCAGGAGGATAGTATTTTCCAATGAAAGCATCTTTGCATTTAGTCCAAGAATCAATAATATTCCTAGTTAGGGAATTTAACCATTCTTTAGCTTTTCCTCTCAAAGAGAAAGGAAACAATTTGAGCTTAATAATATCTCCATCTATATCTATGCTTTTGCATCTCACAAAGTTCAACGAAGTTATTTAGATGGGCAGCAGCATCTTCATTACCAATACCAGAAAATTGTTCTCTCATAACAAGATTGAGTAAAGCAGGTTTTATTTCAAAGAAAGTAGCTTCAGGAACAGGTGGAGCAATAGGTGTGCTCATAAAATCATTGTTGTTGGTGCTAGTGAAGTCACACAACTTAGTATTTTCAAGAGTAGTCATTTTTTGTGTTTTTGATAAAGAAACAAGCAAACAAAGCAAAAGTAAACTAAGCAAAACAAATATAACAAAAGTAAAGAGATTGGTTATGAGGGACTCCCCTTGTGAAAATGTCCTTGACTCCTCGACAATGGCGCCAGAAAAAGTACTTCCTGACTCGTGTATTAACGAGCTCGTTGGGGAACCCCAAGAGGAAGGTATGATGAGCACAGCAGTAAGTTTTCCTTCAGTTATGAAACCAAGGTTATCAATATAGTAGGAGCAAGGAAACACCCAAAGGTGTAGCTAGCTGAACTTTGGCAGGCCGCACTACCGGTGCCAGCAGCACCGTGGAGACCTACACAACACAACCACAGAACTATGTCCCCAACTTGCGATGAGCTTGTCAATCTCACCGGTTTTGCTGAAATCAAAGGATTAAACATATCGAGTGGAAGAAAGTAATAGTTTGCAGAAATTAAACACAAAGCAGCAAACAGTTGATTGTAGATTGATAGTAAAGAAAAGGACCGGGGGTCCATAGTTCACTAGAGGTGGCTCTCCTTAAAATAGATAACATGCTGGGTGAACAAATTACAGCGGGGCAATTGACAAACATCAAGAAAGCATACAAGCATATACTAATCATCTTGACTCCTTTGAGATTCGATTGGGCATTACAACATTATACATAGACCGCCATCCAACTGCATCTATGACTAATAGTCCACCTTCAGGTTATCATTCGAACCCCCTCTAGTATTAAGTTGCAAGCAACGGATAATTGCATTACGAATTGCATGTAAAGTAAACAATACGATTGTTCTATGAACAAAGGATTGTTGTTTTCTCCCTAGTAGCAACAACACATCTAGTACCTTAGAGATTTCTGTCACTTCCCCAGATTACCAGAGGCATGAACCCACTATCGAGCATAAATACTAACTCTTGGAGTTACTAGCATCTACTTGGCCAAGATAGCTATGAACAACAGAAAGGATGCAAGATCACAAATAACAAAGACATGATATAATCAATAATCAATCTGAAATAGCATCTCAATATCCATCGGATCCCCGCAAACACAACATGTAGGATTACAAATAGATGATCTTGATCATGAATGGAGCTCACAAGATCTAGACATGATAGCACAAAGGAGGAGAACTAGCCATCTAGCTACTACATGGACCCGTAGTCTAGAGATGAACTACTCACGAATCACACCGGAGACTTACATGGTGATGAAGAAGGCCTCCAGGGTGAATTCCCCTCTCCAGCAGGGTGCCGGGAAGAGTTTTAGATCCCTCCCGATTTAGGGATGAAGATGACGGCGGCTACAAACTCTTTCGTGGATTTTTGATCGGGTACTTAGGGTTTCTGTATCAGAGGCAATATATAGGCGAAAGGAGATGCCGAGGGGGTGCCTGGGGCGGCCTTACCACCCCTTGGCACTGGTCAGGCCTGGCCACGCGGCCAGGTGGTGTGGCCGGGCCCCAGCCCCTCTCTGTCTCGTATTCTGGCTCCAGGTGTCCCTCGGTGAAAAACTGACTTTGGCTTTTGTCCCGTCCAATTCCGAGAATATTCATTTTCTGACTTTCCTAGAACCAAAAACAGCAGAAAACAGGCAGCTAGCATTGTGGCTCTTGTTAATAAGTTAGTCCAAGAAATCATATGAAAAGTACTCCAAAGTATGGATAAAACACAAGAAAGTAGATAAAACCAACCATGGAACATCAAAAATTATGGATACGTTTGCAACGTATCAACGTGGACAAACCTGCTCGGCCTAGCTCTCCTCTCTGTAGGCTTGTAGAGTTGGCGCCTGCATCCATTACGCATCTTCTTCTTTCCCAGAGTGGCAATCTGTGGTCGTGGCCATGGCGCCGAGCTGGGACGTGATGAACCTGCTCGGCCCCGCTCTCCTCCCCATCCCGAGTCGGAGCTCGCCCTCACCATGGACGCACCCATGGCACGCTGCAGGGACGAGAATTGGTCCCGGTGAGATTTGTCACCGTGTCGACCATGCTCGGTTCTGTTTTCCTCCTCTAGAATCTGAGCTCATCGTCACCGTGGTTGCACCCGCACCAATTCTGCCACCTCTGCCGATGTCTCTGTGGTAGATCAAGTTCTGCCATGTTGGACCTATAAGTGAATTTGGATCTGGGCGGCGGTAACCCGTTGTTGAACCTGTAAGGAATTTGCTGAAGACTGCGTACCGCTCCAAGGTCTTCGGCTGATGCCTTCAGCTTCTGCCAACGTCCACCGCCGATGTGAGATTATTTAGTTACTTCAATACAAAATATTGACCAATTTAACTTGTTGATGTATTCCTTGACAATTATAATATAATCGAGCACTAGAAATATTTTGTAGTGTGCATGAGCATGATCAGTAATATAATTGAACACTAGAAATTTTAAGGCACTCCATATAAAGGAGTAGATTAATATAGAAGGTTCACCAGAGACACCACGGATATAATGTCTTACATGCCACACACATGTAATAATTAACTAAAACAAAATAAACGCAGGGACGGCAGCAGGAGGCCGGGACACGAAGACGGCTAGCAGTGTAGGGGCATTAGCAGGAGACAGGGACAGCCTAGTCGATGGGATACATGCCAGTCCTGACATAATCCTAGAGGAATTTGCCGAAGGCTGCGTGCCGCGCCAAGGTAACCGACCAATGGCTTCTGCCTCCGCCTCTGGCAACGCCCACCGCATGCTGGATCATGCTGTCGAGGTCCACGTTGATTGCTCTACCACAGATTGGGCAAAATAGTCCCCCCTACGGTAGAAACGGATTAGCCCACACTGTAACTGCCTCAGCACGTAGCGGCTCTTCTTGTCCCTGGATTCCTTGGTACCATCCACTTCATCATCATCCTCCTGTTGATTTTTAAGAACATAACTTAGAACTCATACATATGATTGAATTGTATTACAACTCAAGAATTAACAACATTTACATGTAAGACAATATATACGTGGATATCAAAGAGAAAGCATCTCAGCAATAGTTTGATCGGTTCATATATCATTTCATGTCAACACAATGACAAATAATTGCATCGGAGTGTATGTAGAATAAAGATTGCGGCCTAATAAGTTTCTTCAGGGATAGAGTTGGTGAACCAAGTAACAATTGCACAACCTATATTGTTCTTGTACATCGCCCTAGGTTCACTAACTCATCCCTGAAAAAATCTGACACTAATGTGTCTACCTCTCTTTTGGGACAAATTTGAATCATTAGCCACAATAAGAAATTGAAATGTAATCGTACAAAACAATATTCAGGGATATACATAGTCACATTCAAAAACAAGCCTAAATATTGTAATTATAAATAAAAAACCAAACAATTAATCTTCAGGTACATGTTAAAAATACTTATGATCAAAACCATTCATATACATATGCATCATACCAATCATTAAAAGAACAGAAACAATTCAAGGATCATATATGTAGTTTCATATGAGAATAAATCTAGGGGCCTCATAATTTGTTTTAGAGATGGAGTTGGTGAACCAAAGTACCAACATCACAACCTATATTGTTTGTGTGCATTGCTACCTCAGGTTTACCAACCCATCCCTAAAACATGACACCATCATACGTGTCTCCCCTTGAACTCCTTTGGGGCAAATTTCAATCATCGGCCTCGGTGACAAACTAAAATGTAATTCTTATACACTATGAATGCATGGAATAGACAATTCAAATATCATAGTTCTATGAATGTAGAATAAAGATTGCGACCTCATAAGTTTCTACAGGGATGGCGTAAGCGAACCAAGTAACAATTGCACAACTTATATTGATCTTGTACATGGCCCCAGGTTTGCTAACTCATCCCTGAAAAAATCTGACACCAATGTGTCTGCCTCTCTTTGGGGAAAATTTGAATCATTGGCCATAATAATAAATTGAAATATAATCGTACAAAACAATATTCAGGGATATACATAGTCAGGTACAAAAACAAGCCTAAATATTTAAAAAACAAAACAATTAATCTTCAGGTACATGTTAAAAATACTTATGATCAAAACCATTCATATACATATGCATCATACCAATCATTAAAAGATCAGAAACAAATCAAGGATCATATATGTAGTTCCATATGGGAATAAATCAAAGGCCTCATAATTTGTTTTAGAGATGGAGTTGGAGAACCAAAGTACTAACAGTACAACCTATATTGTTTGTATGCATTGCTACCTCAGGTTCACCAACCCATCCCTAAAACACGACACCATCATACGTGTCTCCCCTTGAACTCTTTTGGGGCAAATTTCAATCATCGGCCTGGGTGACAAACTAAAATGTAATTCTTATACACTATGAATGCATGGAATAGATAATTCAAATATCATAGTTCTATGAATGTAGAATAAAGATTGCGGCCTCATAAGTTTCTAAAGAGATGGCGTAAGCGAACCAAGTAACAATTGCACAACTTATATTGATCTTGTACATGGCCCCAGGTTCGCTAACTGACACTAATGTGTCTGCCTCTCTTTGGGGCAAATTTGAATCATTGGCCACAATAAGAAATTGAAATGTAATCGTACAAAACAATATTCAGGGATATACATATGCATCATACAACGCATTCATAGATCAGAAACAATACAAAGATTATATATATAGGTTCCATATGAGAAAAAAATTAGGGCCTCATTTTTTTCAGTGATGGAGTCGGAGAACCAAAATACCAACAGCACAACCTATATTGTTTATGTGCATTACTACCTCAGGTTCACTAACCATCCCTAAGAAAACAACACCATCAGATGCCCTTGCACTATTTTGGGGCAAAATTGAATCATTGGGCTCAGTAAGGAATAGAAATGTAATGTTATAGGCATGCTATGTATCGAAATCAACACTCAACTAGCAAACTCAACTAGATGGTAGATGAGCAGATTGGTGTTTTGTGACTACACGGATTGGGGTTTTGTGACTAGATGGAAGATGCATCAATCGACCGATCGAACCATATATATACTACCCTACTTCAAGAGTAAAAGAATATGTACACGATTGAGCAAATCCTATGTATGAACAGTGAAATCTGCGGCTACGACTAGAGAAGCTAGCAATGTAGTACCTTAGACTCCTCATCAGGGACCTCCTCCTCGAACTTGTCATTCTCCGTGATTGCATCGAAGATTTCTTGTACGGCGATGGGGTCGTTCATGTAGAGCACTGGATTGCCTCCGGCTGCCGCCTGCCCCCCATCCAGATCTGCCGCTGGCACCATGACGTTGTCGGCCACGACGTTGTTGGCCACCTGCTGCTCGGCGGCGACGGCTACTGGCTGGACGGATGAGCTCGCACCCTCGACGACACGGCGATGGGCGGCGTTCGTGCCCGGAGAAGACGCCTTCGCCAGCTTGGCGACGACCGAGCCATCTAATGTTGCGCCTTCAACTGGCTTCACCTCCGACTCGTCTCCATGCATACGCTTCATGGCACACCTAGGGAAGGAGGTAGTGCAAGCGAGGGAGCTTCGGCACGCGCGGTAGGTGCAGATTGGGGTCTTGGGACTAGACAGACTAGGGGGAAATGACACGAGCACATGGAAGAAGAAGGTTGAGCGGGTTTATAAACACCGGACCGTTCGTAGTCCTCGAGTGGACACGTATGGTGGGCGGGGAGCAGGGGGCTACCATGATCTCCACCACTTTTTTTGGGTTCCCTTTTTTGAAACAGCCACGATCTCCACTTTAGAGCTGCATTGAAAACACGCTCATGGCAGACCTCGATTCCACTGCATGCAAGTGGCGCGGAACCAATTTTTAGCATCATTAGATCTACTCGAGGGGGCCCTTGACTCATGGAAGTTACTTGTGGTAGGGCCAGGTTGGAAGTGAGATTGAGAGCGCTGCGTAAAAATGGGATATGTCTTATTAAAATCAAGTGGCAATAAATTGCAGCGTCCCGTCGACAATCGTGCACTCGATGACCCTGTTGCCCTGTGCATGTGTTGTAGTAGCAGTAGTAGCCTTTGCAGACTTGATTAAACGTGACATGACCACTCGACGACTTTTTCCATGGACAGCATCGCGTTCCTTCTTGTAGAGGGAGACGTACGTGATATCTCGTGCTGTACTATGAAGGACACGACGTGTGCAACAATCATCGCTGGATCACACAGGATCAACGGTTAGTGCGCACGATCCGCGTGACAA
Source organism: Avena eriantha (assembly GCA_910589775.1). Classification (NCBI taxonomy): domain Eukaryota; kingdom Viridiplantae; phylum Streptophyta; class Magnoliopsida; order Poales; family Poaceae; genus Avena; species Avena eriantha. The sequence continues at coordinate 112,450,872 of OU342744.1, forward strand.
CTGTGACAACCAATCAGGGCATAGTAGACAGAGTGAGCACAAGTTTGAGCTTCTACGAATGAGAGATGGGGAACCAAGGGCAAAACTGAGTAGTATCAAAAAACCAAGGGCAAAACTGAGTAGTATAAAAATCAAAAGTGAGTGTCTTATACAATGAAATACATCATGGCATACATCAAATTGTGCCAAGATAGATCCACTAGAGTTTCTTGCATGTGTGTTATTCTAATAAACCACATATGGATCACCCAGAGTTATTGCATGTCTGTTCTTCTCACAAACCACACATGGAACCACCAGTGTAATTGCATGTGTTTTCTTTTCATGAACCACACCCAGTGTCATTGCATGTGTGTTCTTCTCACAGACCACACATGGATCCACCAGTGTCATTGCATGTGTGTTCTTCTCATGAACCACAGCTAGAGTCATTAGATGTGTGTTCTTCTCATGAACCACATCTAGAGTCATTAAATGTGTGTTCTTCTCACAAACCACATAAGGATACACCAGTGTCAGTGCATGTGTGTTCTTTTCATGAACCACACCCAGTGTCATTGGATGTGTGTTCCTCTCATAACCCACACATGGATCCACCAGTGTCATTGCATGTCTACTCTTTTCATTAACCACAGTTAGAGTCATTGGATGTGTGTCCTTTTCAGAAACCACATATCACCAGTGTCATTGCATGTGTGTACTTCTCACAAACCACATAAGGATCCACCTGTATCATTGGATGTGTGTTCTTTTCATGAACCACACCCAGTGACATTGCATGTTTATTGCTCTCACAAACCACACATGGATCCACCAGTGTCATTGCATGTGTGTTCTTCTCATGAACCACAACTAGAGTCATTGCACGTGTGTTCTTTTCATGAACCACAGCTAGAGTCATTGCATGAGTGTTCTTCTCACAAACCACATCAGGATACACCAGTGTCATTGCATGTGTGTTCTTCTCATTAACCACACCTAGAGTCATTGCATGTCTATTCCTCTCAACAACCACACATGGATCCACCAGTGGCATTGCATGTGTGTTCTTCTCATGAACCACAGCTAGAGTCATCGGATGTGTGTTGTTCTCATGAAAACAATCTAGAGTCATTGCATGTGTGTTCTTCTCACAAACCACATAAGGATACACCAGAGTCATTGGATGTGTGTTCTTCTCATGAACCACATCTAGAGTCATTAAATGTGTGTTCTTCTCACAAACCACATAAAGATACACCTGTGTTAGTGCATGTGTGTTCTTTTCATGAACCACACCCAGTGTCATTGGATGTGTGTACCTCTCATAAAGCACACATGGATCCACCTGTGTCACTGCATGTTTGCTCTTTTCATTAACCATAGTTAGAGTCATTGGATGTGTGTTCTTTTCACAAATCACAGATCACCAGTGTCATTGAATGTGTGTTCTTCTCACAAACCACATAAGGATCCACCAGTGTCATTGGATGTGTCATCTTTTCATGAACCACACCTAGTGACATTGCATGTCTGTTCCTCTCACAAACCACACCTAGTGACATTGCATGTCTGTTCCTCTCACAAACCACACATGGATTCACTAGTGTCATTGCATGTGTGCTCTTCTCATGAACCACAGCTAGAG